>MEHQ01000323.1:98171-150498 GCA_008828725.1 Saccharina japonica | reverse complement strand
TGCTGTACGGGTTGCATGACATAGGCCCCACGTCGCGACCACTACCGGCTGCTGCGGACGATACATCACCGGCTGCGGCTGCGAGTTATTGGGTACCAGCGCAAGCAGGGCACCTACCGGTAGCTGTCCTACGCCCAGGCCCTGAAGAGGGTCGGGTGCCAGAGCGTGGAAGCCACTGTCCGGCAGCGGCGCCTGCTGTTCGCGGGGGTCGTGGCAAGGCAGCCAGACAGGCGACTCCCGGAACGACTGATGTTCGGGGAGCTGGTGGGGGGGAAGGACCCGGGCGCGGGGTGCCCGGAGCGGAACTGGCAGACGTGCCTGAAGGACGACTTCAAAGCGTTCGGAGCTACGCACGGCTCTACGGACGACCAGAGACGTGTCTTCGGAATCCCGAATTCAGTTTGGGCGGAAGCAGCGAAGGTGAAGGGAGGAAGGCAGTGGTACAAGGGAGTGCTGCAGGGAGCTGAGAGGTTTATGACCTCCTGGCACAAGGACGAAGAGGAGGCTAGCCGGAAACGAGCTACCAAGCGAGAAAACGAGCGCAGCAACAATAAAGAGACACCAAGAACCAACGGGACGGGAGGGGTACGGAGGAACGGCGAATCGGCGAGGGAAGGAAACAAGCGAGAAATGGCGGACCAAGTGGCGCGATATGTGCCGGATTGACTGTCCTGGACTGTTTGCTTGTTTGTTTGTTTTGTTATTTTTCCCCGTCCCTCCCACCGCCGCACCATTGCACCACCCCCTCGGGATGACGTGTCAATGTGTTGTCTCTGCGGTCTTGTCTGTGTGAGTGTTTGCTTGTACTTTTGACTTGTCTCTTTGTCTGTGTCTTCGTCTTTTTCCCTTCGTTGCTTTTGACCTTTTGCAGTTACACTGCTCGCAGGCCGGGGGTACATCAGTCACACGGGACCATAGTTCCCTTCCCCCGTATCATGTCTGCGTTTTATAATCGGGGTGGAGGACTCGATTTGTTTGCCTGACCGGCGTGAACCCGGCACGGAACACCCCGGCATTATAGGGGCACCAAGATAGAATCAGGGGGCGTGTACCCCCGATTGGTGATGTTAACTTTTCCATTTTTATTTTTACCTTCACATAGCGTGTAGAGGGGAGCGGAGGGCTCCAGACTATCTGTTTTTGACTGGCTTTGATCGCTTTGCGGACCCTTCGGGTTCCACTTTTATTTCAGTATACCTTTTTTGGGTAAGTTAGCCTGTGACCACGGGAATCGACCGTGTCAAGTGTTGGATTAGTACGGACAGATGGAGGTACTGGATAGAGAGACCGGCACGGTTTTTAATGTGAAGACAACAACAACAACAACAATACACGTACAAATTTTGTCATCCATTTGCAAGTCCGCCTCACAAGCGGTTCTTAGTAGGATGTAGCTCACCCTTCATGCGACTCGCCCAACACCTCACGGCGATTCGCGCTTGGTGCTAGCAATGTCTGCCTGGTCGGTGAAAACCCGACATGCTCCGTCCCGGCATTGTATATATAGGGGTGCGAGGGTCTATGGTCATACGACTACGGCCATGCATGAAAATTTTAGTACACCCCCCCCCCCATTACCCCCCATTTATAGGTTGGGTTGGCGTCGGTTGGCAACGACGCTGTAAAACACGCCACTCGCTGCGTGAGCTAGACAACCAGGGTGCCGTTTTTTTTGTTATTGTTTTTGGCGGTCACCAAAGCTGGCGGTCGAGTAGATCATTTGTGCGGGGTGGAGAACCTTTGTTCCGCACAAGGGGAATGGTCGTATCACGTAGTGTTAATATGGTAAGGCGTCCGCGAGGCAGTTACATAGTAAAACCCATTGCTGTCTCCGGAAGTGGCCACACCAGAAATTAAATTAACTCATTGAAGCTGTCGTCCATATGCAAGTCCGCCTCAGAGGCGGTTCTTAGCAGGATGCAGCTCACCCTCCATGCGACTCGCCCAATACCTCACGGCGTTTCGCGCTTGGTGCAAGCAATGTCTGCCTGGTTGGTGAAAACCCAACGCGCTCCGTCCTGGTATTGTAGGGATGCGAGGGTCTATGGTCATATGACTACGGCCGTGCACAACATGAGTACACCCCCCCCCCGCCGCCCCCCGCGCCCGTACGTACGTAGTTTATTACCAGGTTTATTCAAATAATACTTTCGAAATAAGTTAAACACACATACAAAATGTACATCCGAAGTACATACGCACAGACTGTGTTTTTCTTCATGTTGCCCATTTTATGTTTTTTTTTTTTCGTTTTTGGTGTGACGCTACGAGTTCAAGCACTTCGTAGCTGCCTTTCAATGTGTGTTACCTTACCTATATTCACTCATTTCTTCAGCTCGTTTTCTGTTGTTGTTGTTGCCCGTCCACCATATTTGGTCGACATTTGTCAGCCTGGAGGCGTGTGACACTACGAAATACGTGATTTACTACATCGATCAGCTACAAATATGGCGGTCTCCCTCCCCTCCGCCCCCCCCCCCGGCACTACGTACGTACGTAATGTGTTCATGATACCAGATTCATTAAAATATTACTTTTGAAAAAATAAAAATGTGTTGCACATTATATGTTGTTGCTCGTCCACTTTCTTCTATCGAGGTATTTATGTATATATTTCAGCCTGGGTACGTGTGACGTACGAGGTATTCGTTCTGCCTTTTAGGTTGTACGAGGACCCGCCGTGATTCGATATTATTATCATCGTTTTTGCCTCCGGACAGCAGGGTATTATTTATTCAGACGACTGAAGGCGCTGACACAATTTGTCGAATACCACTATAATAATCCCATCCAGCCAATTATCCTTCCCTGTGTATACTCAATTATGTACGAGTACCTCTGCTTATTCGACTCCTCCTGTACATTTTCGATGGTACTCGTAAACTGCTGTATAGTTATTCTGACATATATAGGATGTAAACCATTTCTCGCTTCGTCGAGCGACAGCATATGATAGTACAGCAGCAGTAGATAAATTATTAAGTTGACTAGCTTTATATCATATCTGTACGAAATTTTCTAGCTTCTTCGCGTATGTATGAGTAGTGGAGTACGAGTAGTAGTATTATTATTGTTGTTTATCGTTTTTAAAGGCGTGCTACGATGCTACGATAGAGGTAGCACTTTCTGGCTGAAACATGTTCTGAATGATCGGATCCCTCAACACAAAATCGTCGGGCTTTCAATCTTGTGTTGCAATGATATTCATTGTACAAGGTTCCCCTCCGGGAAGTGCCTAGGGGAGTGGCGCAAGAACGAACATGAAAACCAAACAGCATACGTAGAAGTCTTTAGATGACTTGGTTTTCGTGAACGGGCCGAAAATGACTTGATTTTAGCGTGAGTCCAAAATTGACTCGGTTTTTGTGTGGGTGGTATAATTAATATATTATTTGCCTTCCGACAATGTGCAGGGCATTATTCATTCAGAATGAAAAATTGACTTGTTTTTTTGTGTGCGGGCGGGAAATAATCGAATTGCCTTGATTTCGGCGTAGGGATCGAAAATGAGTTGGCTTTTACTGTTTCGTTTGCCCTCCGACAAAATGCAGCCTGATCTACAACATTGATCACTCATAAACATCCTTGAAGATAAAAAAATAAGAGCTAACTTAGTGAAACAACAAGGAAACCTTATGGATTGAAACTCCATGGCTAAAGCCCTGGAGAATACATACGTATATGTTTAAATATCGAGTCTCATTCCTTCCTGCATCTTCTCCTTCGTGCCTAATCTATACCACGTATTATATGTACATGCGTAATTGCTGTTTTATTTTTTAGTGCTTGGTGTCTCGATCAAAATCGAGTTACTGTCGTTCTTGTGGGCGGGCTGAAAAGGGTTTGGTTTTAGTGTCGGGGTCCAAAATTATTAGCTTTTAGTGTAGACATCTTAATCTACTTGGATTTGATGTGGGTAGTCGAAATTTACTTGGTTTTTGTGTCGGGGCATCGAAATGGACTTCATTTTTAGAGTTGGCATCGAAAATACCTCGATTTTAGAGTTGGGATCGAACATTACTTGAGTTCAGTGTTGGGATCGAAATGTTCTTATGATTTTTGTATGAAGGTGGTTGAGTGTCGTGATCGAAGTTGACTTGGTATTTGTGTGGGGGTCGAAATGTACTTTGTAAACGCCATATAATTACAGAGGGCCTCAAACACTCACTCTTGTTCCCGTGACGTGTGATAACAGAGATTTCCAGAGTAGTGATACGTCGTAAGTAGTTGCACTCGCGAGTACCCGGGCATTTTTACTATGTAAAAGGGATAAAGCTCTGGAAAAATTGCAGCAAAAAAAAACAACATACAGCCTACTCGTACTGTGTACTCGTACCCTCGTGCCTGCATGCCAAAAAAATATAGGGAAACAGAAGACGTGTCCGGGGTTTGAACTCACGTATAAAATTCACGTCGGGACGTTGGACTCAACATATTACGTGATTACTTGCCAGAAATAAATATTATTGCTCGTTTTTTTGTGTCAGACCGCCCGAAGACAGCTGTGTGTGGGATCATCGCATGCGTCGGCATGCAGAGCACACGCATGACACATGGAACCCATCAACAGCAGCAGCGAGCAGCAGAGAGGTGATGGTGGTGTGGTTTAGTGGCGGATTGCTGGTTCCTACGAAAGCAACTACTCGTGGCAAAAACACAGAGCATAGCACAGATAGATCTGTTTCCAAGGCGCACAGCCGTGTAGTACCACTCTGTCCGGAAATGTAAAGACATTTAATACATATATTAAATGAACAAAGGATGATTAAATTTCCGGACAGCGGAGAGTTTCGTGCATGAGCATCGATCTGCAGGTACCACAATTAGTAAGATCACAGGGTCCGACAAAAGCAACTAGCCACGGTGCAGCACCGATCTGCTGCATGCGCATGCATGGTGCAATGTCTACTGCTGCTGCTGGGCGGCAGGTTTGTAACCTTGAGATTGTACTGCAGCTGCCTCTCTGCGGTGCTGCTGCTGTCCTTGTGTGCTCCCGGTGCTCCGGCCAAGAAACTCACAACAAAACGCCTGACCGAAAAAAAACAGGGCCTCACGCAGAGCAAAGTACAAAAGATCCAAATTAATACCATGCATTCTGTTTTACGGCACACGACAGATAGATGCACAACGCGCCGTACATACATACGACACACCTCATACATAGCACAGCAGCAGAGACGAGAGAAGGTGGAAATTGGTGATGGCTGATTGACGGATGCAAGCCTCTGATAAAGCAACTATGAATAACCACAGCAGTACATGGTGGACCTGCCACACGCCGCGTGGTGTAGCCCGCTGCTGCTTGTGATGCTCATGCTATATAGGCGGTGTTGTGACGTTGTTTGTGTTGCTAAATTTGCATGTTGTCTGATGTTGTCCGAAGTCTCTCATCAGATTCCTGCGGTGAGATTCAGGGAAGAAACATGAAACAAATCGGGAAAATAATAACAGTTTAAATACTGAAACTCAATTAAATTGGTCCTTATAATTTCGGCCAGAGTGAGTTCGGATCTTTCACACACAGCAGCAGCAGAACAGAAATGTAAATGGTGGAGTACAGACCGCAGGCTCCGATCATCACAGCTGGCCACAGTAGTACATCGCACATGTGCGTGTCACACACGCACGGTGTTAGCTGCTGGTGCTTATGCTGCGGAATTGTAACGTTGTGCTACCATGTTATGCTGTCTACCTGTTGTATACTGGTACATATGTCTGGGCTAGGAGCTCGCGAAAGGGCAAAAAACGAGAAGCAGAACAATGTTATTTACCGGCACGTGCGTACAAAAGTAAGGCCTCATGCTGAGAACCCGGGAAATCGTCTTATCCACTCCCGCGCGAGAAAACAAATTGAGCGCCCGCCACGCGAGCTACAGTGCCCGGATCGAGCTCAAACCTCAACCAATGTGTCCGGCCGGGCCTCCCGTGTCGGGATACTTAGCGTTTTGCCGGAAAGCGCTCGCGCGAAGAGAAACGTTGCGAAAAGTGCGAAAATTTCACAAACATAACTATACATATAGGTAGGCCATGGGATGTTTCATCGAGTAGCACTTTATTTTCTTCCAAAAAGAAAAGTGGAGTGAGGCATAAAGCTGCTCAAGTGACCACCCTCAGAAAAAACATGGTGCACCCCTAGTCTATCACTGTAGCATGCGTTTTTAATATTCATGGTTTTGGCTCTGGTCCATTGTAGTTGTAGAACGTGAATAGATAGATGATCAGTTGCCTGTCGTGTCGTCGTGGGTAGTGAGGTGAACGTCTAATATATTTCGTGTGATCTCTGGGGGGCACGGCACGATTTGTGTTCGAGGGTTTTAAGCCGCCGATCGTAGGGCTGAAAGCATTTTTTTACCTTTTTCGATTATCAGGCATTCACTAACCAATACGTCGGGTATCAATAATTGAAAAATATGTTTTAGCAGGACTTCTTCCATATATGATAAATTGCGTCCAAAATCAATCGGACGACGGTGGGAGGTCACCATCCACGACACGTGGTGCACACCTGAGGGCCTGTGGAGAACAATAGGCCAGCTGGGGGACGGCATCACGGTCCACTACCGGAGGTGTGACTACGCCTCCGGCCTCCCTATATTAATCGGTCTTCTTGCAGTCACTATTCGACCCATCCGGGAATTTCATGGTGCGGGCCCAGGATAAAAAACCTTGGCATCGTAAACTGCATTTTGCACGTATGGATGTGTTGTTGCCTGAGGGCATTTGCTTCGCTCGACGGCGGCCATTACGCCGCCTGCGAAGCACCCTTGTAAAAATACTTGTATCCTTGGGATTCAGTATTGTGTCTGTTCTCGACGCTCGTTCCTCGTGCTTCCTTTCCGTACCCCCCGCCGTGAGGTGGTAGTGTACGTCGTTCATAACATCGAGTATCAATGTAAGGGCTTTAGCCAAAATCAGGTACACGTGGTCACTTTGGTGCCAAATACAGGTACTAAACTAAACCAAGTACAAATCAAACACTACTCGTAGGACACCTCTCATTGGCCAGCCTCACATCGTACCTGATTTTGGCATGACATGGTCAGGTACACCTGGGTTTGTCTACTTGGGTTAGCTTTCAACTGATTTTGGCGCATTTTGAGCCAATTAGAGGCCATACGTACACTGTCCTCTATACTCCCGACACGACGACATCACCACACCACGTACGTACGAACCGCCACAACGACTACAGAACGTATCATACGCGCGCATACAGCACAATGGGCCTGTTGTAACATATTACGTACTGCTGTTTGCTGACACGGTACGGAAAGCGACAGTTCAGTCTCAAATGAACTCGATGTTTTGTTCGTATGCTATCAATGTGGTTACGACTATACACTTACGTACCTGGTACAAAAATAGGGAAATACACGTCGTAGGAATGAGTGTGATCACGAAATCAATGAGCGCATACGACAGATATTAATACCCGTACTGAATAACATAAAACATTTCTCAAGAGTTTGGAGGACACACATTCGCTGCCATTCTGCTGTTCAGGCGCAAATCCTTCCGCTCAAAAAAAACAATTCCCTTCCCCTCCTGGTTTCGGTGTGTTTGCGATAGAAGTAAACAAAATCCTGCAGGCGACGCCTCCGAAGATGGTAAGGGAAGTGGGGTGAGGCAATGCTGCAAACCAAACAAACAACGAAAACAAAAAGTAGCGTACGAGAGGAACGGCAGCCCAGCAACGGTGGCGGCGGCAGGGGTATGACCGCAGTGCCGCAGCTGCTATCCCAACACCGCAAGCAGCAGCACCGGCGGCTGCAGATACGTGGCGGCAGCCCCAGCAGCAGCGGCAGCAGCGGCAGCAGCAGCAGCCGAGCAGCAGAAGCAACAGCTTCCGTTTTTGCCTTTTCGATTTTGCGCCCGACTATTCTTGTCGAGTGCTGCTCCTGCTGCTGCCCACGACCTACGCGCGACCCCGCGCCGGCACGCTCCGCTCCAAGTCCGCCCGGCGCCCGACATATATAGACCGAGGCGGCGCGCCGCCGCTGCTGCTAGTGCTGCTAGTGCTGCTACCGCAGCGTGGTGAAATTGAAATGATACACGACGATCTGTCATCCTGTCGCGCTCTACGAGCAAGGCGGTACGAGCACGTCTCCATACGAGTACGACTCGTACGAGTAACTCGTACGAGTAACTCGTACTCGTCCGAGTAGTTCTTCTGAACAGCGCATCCTCCACGACACCAAGCCGGCGAGAGCGTACCGTAGCGGGCCGCCAGCAGTCCGCCGGCGCCCCGTTAGCAAAATCCAGCACCGCTTGTCCGTATCATACTGTAGCTACACCTCTCGAGCCTCTGTGCTCCCACCGGTTGTTGTGTTGTGTATAGAGCAAGCAGCAAGGTTGTGGCCTATGGGAGACATCTCCCATAATTTGGGGCGTTCTGCGTCGGTAGAATGCTTGGTGCGTGTAGGCCAATCAAACTGAGGGACAAAAGTTACCGTAACTTTTGATCAAAAACATACTTTTCAATATTAAATTTTTGCCGTTTTTCCAAAAAATTACCTCAAATCCTCCCTTCGGCAGAATTTTTAGAGAAGTAAAAGTTGAAAAAAAAAAAAAAAAACACTCTTATGTTTGATTATTTCTCACAGCCAAAAAGTTCTGAAAAACACTGTTCGTGGCGTGCGTGTTTTACTTGGTTTTATTATACTAGCGGTACGGCCACGGCTCCGCCCGTGGCGCTAGCGTTGCGTTACCCACAGTAGAAATAAGTTCGTGGTGTGGTGGTACATAGTACTCGCATTAACAGTGTGATGTGGTGTACTACTCTGAATCCAAGAATTACAACCACTACGCGGGGCGGTATCGACGCGGGGGATGTCCGTTTTTGTTGAAATTGTACATGTATTGAAGGATAGAGGATTCGGAGATGGGTCCTTACCATCCCCAGGTACAGCGGAACATCGACCACGAGCCCCAACCAAAGCGTAACTCGGCCCGTGGGTGCCGCACGCTGGCTCTGAGGGCCAGACGACCATAAATTTGCCGGTGGTGGTGGGTTTTCCACACCTTGCGGGGCGGTATCGACCCGGGGGGTGTCCGTTTTCGTCCCAGGCTTGCTGGATGTGTACATGTATGAAAGGGTTTCTGACCCGGGGATGGGGTAATATCATCCCCGAGTACGGCGGGACTTCGACGTTGCCCCGAGGGTCATCTTTCGACGCACGCTGGCTCTATGAGGGCCAGGCAACCGTAAATTAGCCCGTGGGGTTGTGGTTTACACACCTTGTGGGGCGGTATCGACCCGGAGGATGTCCGTTTTCGTCCCCGGGCTGTTGAGGTTGTAGATGTATGGAAGGATTTCTAACCCGGGAAATGGATAATATCATCACCGGGTACGACGGGACTTCGACGTTGCCTCGAGGGTCATCTTTCGCCGCACGCTGGCTCTATAAGGGCCAGGCAACCGTAAATTAGCCCGTGGGGTTGGGGTTTCCACACTTTGTGAGGAGGTATCGACCCGGGACATGTCCGCTGGCGTCCCCGGGTCGCTGGAGTTTAAGATTTATGAAAGGATTTATGAACCGGGGATGGGACGTTATCATCCCCGGGTGCGGCGGGACCTCGACGTTGCCTCGAGGGGCAACTCGAGCCGTACGCTGGCTCTATGAAGGCCAGGCAACCATAAATTTACCCGTGGTGGGGTTTCCACACCTTGTGGGGCGGTATCGACCCGGGGGATGTCCGTTTTCGTCCCCGGGTTGTTGGATTTGTACATGTATGAAAGGGTTTCTGACCCGGGGATGAGATAATATCATCCCCGAGTACGGCGGGACTTTGACGTTGCCCCGAGGGTCATCTTTCGCCGCACGCTGGCTCTATGAGGGCCGGGCAACCATAAATTAGCCCGTGGGGTTGGGGTTTCCACACCTTGTGGGGCGGTAACGACCCGGGGGATGTCCGTTTTCGTCCCCGGGTTGTTGGAGTGGTAGATGTATGGAAGGATTTATGACCCGGGGATGGGATGATATCATCCCCGGGTGCGGCGGGACTTCGACGTTGCCCCGAGAGCCAACTCTCGCCGCGCGCTGGCTCTATGAGGGCCAGGCAACCGTAAATAAGTAAATTAGCCTGTGGTATTGGGGTTACCACACCTTGTGAGGCGGTATCGACCCGGGGGGTGTCTATTTTCGTCCCCAGGTCGTTAGAGTTGTAGATGTATGGAAGGATTTATGATCCGGGGATGGGATTACATCATCCCCGGGTGCGGCCCTGAGCCTCAGCCAATCAGTGACGAACTGATGGTTTCAATACCGTGCGGGGCAGTGTCGACCAGGAAAATCGCCGTTCTTGTCCTCGGTTGGTCGGAGTTGTAGAGACATGGAAGGATTTATGATCCGGGGATGGGAGTATATCCTCCCCGGGTTCGACGGAACCTCGGTGGATCTTTTCAGCACCGATGTTCTAGAAAGAGCCAGCAGCCACTGGCATGGATTTGGGCAACCAATCAGCTGCCAGAATAGTAATTCGAAAATTGTAAGTCAGCAGGTAGATTGGCTAGATGGCTGCCAGAACTGCATCAGGATTGCGCCACGGCCACGGCTCAACGCGGCATGCTACCCGGTGTTCTGCGGG
The DNA here is from genome assembly GCA_008828725.1 of Saccharina japonica. Lineage (NCBI taxonomy): Eukaryota > Phaeophyceae > Laminariales > Laminariaceae > Saccharina > Saccharina japonica. Next base: position 139,911 of record MEHQ01000323.1, on the reverse strand, counting down.
TTGTGGCACCCAGCCTCCCTACCCATGGGGCAAGTTGGGGCTGACCCGCTCTGGATAGCGCTGCTCAATTACAGACAGACAGATAGACAGACAGAATAGCAGCATTTAATAATACTAGCGGTACGGCCACGGCTCCGCCCGTGGCGCTAGCTTTGGGTTGCCCATAGTACTCACATCAACAGTGTGCTGTGATGTACCACTCTGAACCGGAAAAAAATAACCACCATGCGGAGCGGTATCGACCCAGGGGGTGTCTGTTTTCGTCCCCGGGTTATTGGAGTTGTAGTTGTCCGCAAGGATTTCTGATCCGGGGATGCGACGTTATCATCCCCGGGTGCGGTGGGACCTCGCTGCTGCCCCGAGGGGCAACTCGCGCCGCGCGCTGGCCCCATGAGAGACAGCCAACCGTAAATCAGCCCGTGGGGTTGGGGTTTCCACACCTTGTGGGGCGGTATCAACCCCGGGGATGTCCGTTTTCGTCCCCGGGTTGTTGGAGTTGTAGATGTATGGGAGAACTTCTGACCCGGGGGTGGGATCATACCATCTCCTGGAGCGGCGGGACCTCGCCGTTGCCCCGAGGGGTAACCCCCGCTGCGTGCTGGATCTCTCGGCTCCAGCGCCTCAGCCAAATCAACGATCAGCCAATGGTGGTGGGGTTTGCGGGGCGGTATCGAGCCCGGAGATGTAATTTTCGTCCCCGGGTTGTTGGTTTTGTAGATGTATGGAAGGATGAACGACCTGGGGGTGGGACGTTATCATCCCCGGGTGCGGCGGGACTTCGACGTTGCCACGGGACAACTCTCGCCGAACGCTGGCTCTACGCGGGCCAGGCAACCGCAAAGAAACCCGTGGGGTTGGGGTTTCCACACCTTGTGAGGCGGTATCGACCCGGGGGGTGTCCGTTTGTGTCCCCGGGTCGTTGGAGTTGTACATGTATAAAAGCACTTCTGACCCGGGGATGGGATCATATCATCCACGCGTGCGGCGGGACCTCGCTGTTGCCCCGGAGGGCAACCCTCGCTGCGTGCTGGCTCCATGAACTCTAGCGCCCCAGCAAAATCACCAATCAGCCAGTGGTGGTGGGGTTTCCACACCTTGCGGGGCGGTATCGACCCGGGAGATATACATTTTCCTCCCCGGGTTGTTGGATTTGTAAATGTATGGAAGGATGGATGACCAGGGGATGAGACACTATCATCCCCGGGTGCGGCGCGACGTTGCCCCGAGGGGCAACTCTCGCCGCACGCTGGCTCTAGGAGGGTCAGGCCACCGTAAAATAGCCCGTGGCATTGGGGTTTTCATACCTCGTGAGGCAGTATCGACCCGGGGGATGTCAGTTCGCGTCCCCGGGTCGTTGGAGTTGTAGATGTATGGAAGTATTGCTGGCCCGGGGATGTGATCGTATCATGTTCGGGTGCGGCGGGACCTCGCTGTTGCCCTGAGGGGCAACCCTCGCTGCGTGCTGGCTCTATGAACTTCAGCGCCCCAGACAAATCAGCAACCAGCCAGTGGTGGCGGGGTTTCCACACCTTGCGGGGCGGTATCGACCCGGGAGATGTCTGTTTTCGACCCCGGGTTGTTGGTGTAAATGTATGGAAGTAATTATGACCAGGGGATAGACAGTTATCATCCCCGGGTGCGGCGGGACTTCGACGTTGCCCCGAGGGGCAACTCTCGCCGCACGCTGGCTCTATGAGGGTCAGGCAACCAGTAGTGGACAAACACTGTTAGTGGATCTTCCAAAGTTAGTTAAGTAGGCACAATGATTGGCCAAGCAAGCACTGACCACTGGCATAGGGCTCAAGTTCGGGTTAGGGTTAGGGTTCGATCTGAGGGTCAAAATACTACTACCAAGACAAAAGCCCCATTTGAAAGATCCACTATCACTCTTTGCCCACACCTCCAGGCAACCGTACAACCGTAAGTGTTCCCGTGGTATTGGGGTTTCCACACCTTGTGAGGCGGTATCGATCCGGGGGATGTCCGTTTGCGTCCCCGGGTCGTTGGAGTTGTAAATGTATGGAAGGATGTCTGACCCGGGGATGTGATCGTATCATCCACGGGTGCGGCGGGACCCCGCCGTTGCGCCGAGGGGAAACTCTCGTTGCGTGCTGGCTCTATGAACTCCAGCGCCCAAGCCAAATCAGCAATCAGCCAGCAGTGGTGGGGTTGCGACATCTTAGGTATCGACCCGGGGGATGTCCGTTTTCGTCCCCGGGTTATTGGATTTGTAAATGTATAAAAGGATTCATGACCCGGGGCTGGGAATGTATCATCCCCGGGTGCGGCGGGACTTCGACGTTGCCCCGAGGGGCAACTCTCGCCGCGCGCTAGCTCTATGAGAGCCAGGCAACCCTAAATTTGCCCGTGGTATTGGGGTTTCCAAACCTTGCGAGGCGGTATCGACTCGGGGGATGTCCGTTTGCGTCCCCGGGTCGTTGGTGTTGTAGATGTACGGAAGGATATCAGACCGGGGGATGGGACTTCATCGTTCCCGGGTGCCACTGGCTCCCTGAGCCTCAGCCAATAAGTGACCAACTGATGGGGGTGGGGTTTCCATACCGTGCGGGGCAGTGTCGACCCGGTAAAATGCCGTTTTTGTCCCCGGTTGGTCTGAGTTGTAGAGATATGGAGGGATTTCTAATCCAGGGATGGGATCCTATCTTCGCCGGGTTTGGCAGAACCTCGGTGACTCTTTTCAGCACCGATGTTCTAGAAAGAGCCAGCAGCCACTGGCATGGATTTGGGCAACCAATCAACTGCCAGAAGAGTAATTCGAAAATTGTAAGTCAGCAGGTAGGCTGGCTAGATGGCTGCCAGAACTGCATCGGGATTGCGCCACGGCCACGGCTCGGCACGGCGTGGGACCCAGTGTTCTGCTGGTTGTGGCACCCAGCCTGCCTACCCATGGGGCAAGGTGGGGCTGAACCGCTCTGGATAGCGCTACTCAATTACAGACAGACAGACAGAATAGCAGCATTAATATAATAAGATACGAAGTAGATAGATACCTGATTTTGGCTCATCAAATGGATCCGGTATACCTGATTTTGGCAGTTGCCCTAAATATAAAAATAGCGCCCCCATACGAATAATACGTACTGCTGTAGTATGTACACGTAGTATGTACATGATATGATATATTATACTTCGTATACCAATAAGTATCATGATTTTAAGAAGGGATGCGTATTTCCCGGTAGCGGTAATTACCCGAAATTAATAGGGCTCTAGGTAATACTATGTCTTGCCAGCGTTGTTGTTATTGCTGTTGTTGTGGTATTATTTTTAAGTACCCCCCTACGTACGTATAGTATGTGCATGATATGATACCAGGGAATATGATTCTAGGTAAATTACAGACGAACACTTTTTGTACAACATATTATATCGTATGTTGCCCGCTTTAAGTTGTTGTTGTTGTTGTTGTTGTTGTTTATGTTGTTGTTTTTTGTTGTTTTCGTTGTTGTTGTTGTTGTTGTTGTTGTTGTTGTTGTTGTTGTTGGTGTTTTCGTTGTTGCTAATGTTATCTTAGTACATGATATGATACCAGGTGTTGTTATTTCAAGTAAACAATATAATTATTTCAAGTAAATTATAGAGGTGGAATTTTTGTACCAGGTCTTATATGGTATGTTGCCCATTTTGAGTTGTTGTTGTTTTCGTTGTTGTTAATGTTTTTTGAGTGTCGCTACGAGTTCGTGTTTCTGTTGTTGTTGGATGTTTTTTTGTGTCGCTATGCCAGGTATTTTTATCTGAAGTACCCCCCTGTGTACGTAGTATCTACACTACATGGTCCGTGCAGGACAATATGTATGCTTTGTTTTCGATCAATACCTTTAGAAATACCAATACTGCGAACTGGAAAATAAAAAGACGACGGCCATGATCGCCAGGGCCGAGGAAATCGCATACCTCATTTAGAGGTTTTTGTTCCTTCGGTAAAATAACGTAAGTAGTAAAATAATCGAGAAAATGCACCCCGAAGTCTGGCGAAATCAGCTCAAAAATGTGTCATTTTGAACAAAACATTGATTTTCTCGCGAACGTTTGTCAATATTGAAAAAAACAAGAAAGACGAAGCTGGGCCACGACCGGAGCAATCGTTTCCCGTCCTTTAATCTGAAACCTTAGAAGTGTGATGTCCGTATCGAAACGAAAATTAAAGGGCATCCCAGGCTCGTTTTTTTGCCGATATATCGGTCAATTTTGAAATGTTTTTAATCGCAAAAAAAATTACCTCGCAAATTCATGAATCCGTCGTTTCCCACCATAATAATTTGCTCCAGCAATGTGTGCGCATCTGGCGAAACGAAAGATACTTTTACGGCTTATCGACTATAAAGTGACAAAAAAAAACGAGGGAAACCAAAAAGCTTCCATCATCTGCGCCCCCAAACGACGCTTTTAGAGGTACTTTCCGTATTGAAGACACCCCCTGGGCCCAGGAGATACGCGTTCCTGGGCACTGGGGGAAAAAATAAGAAATTGATCTGCATGGACTATTTGATACCAGGTATTATTATTTTAAGGAGACGAAGAAATTTTGTACCAGATATTATATGATATGATGATATGTATGTTGCCCATTTAAAGTTGTTGTTTTTGTTGTCGTTATTGTTGTTGTGTCCGGGAATTTCACGGTACGAGTCCGGGATAAAAAACCCTTGGCATCGTGAACTGCATTTTGCAGGTATTTATTGTTGCCTGAGGGCATTCGCTTCGATCGACGGCGGCTATTACGCCGCCGGCGAAGCCCCCTTGTATGAATGTAAGATTCCGCACCTCGGATAACGTAACACTCGGATAACTCTTATCTACGTTATGGGGTCTAACACAGGGACACGGGCAACGTACTAACATAGTGTTAACACTGGCTGGGCAATCACGGTAACACGGTAATACAGTGTTAACACTGGAGGGGCAATCACGGTAACGCGGTAACAAAGTGTAAACTGGAAACCCACGAACGTGCACATGCCTTAACGTTATGTTACACCGTGATCCGTCCTTCAAATAACACTTTTAACATAGTGTTAGCCTCTGACACAACTGGTACGTTATCACTCCAACATTCCAAGATCGATATCTGCAGATTTACTAACACGATAACATAATGTTACTGCCCACGGAGCGTTAGACATAACACACTAACATTGTGTTACCCGTCGAATGAGTGTTATACATAACACCCTAACATAACGTTACCATGTTGGTCAGCACTACATAACACTAACATAGTGTCCAGCACTACTAACACTACGTTATTCGGACCCCCAGTCTGATCGCGATATGCTCGGAAAACGTAAAATTTAACATACGTTAGGTACATTACAGTCTTAGCCCGCCGATGCGTAACACTATGTTAGGATGTTAGCCTAAGTGCTGAGGTCTGCCTAACATTATGTTACGGTGTTACAGGCAGTGAATGTCTGATTTTAACATTATGTTACTGTGTTACCATAATAATCAATCCGGGCGTAACATTATGTTACTGAGTTACCGTGGGGGCCGGAGTCAATCCAACGTAACGTTACTACGTTACCCTTTGGATCTTCCCACGCTCCAAAATGTGTTACCTGTGTTAGGGGTAAAGCGGCGTCGCGGAGTAACATAATGTAGCCGTGTTATCCAATTTTGCTGATGTCCCAGTACCACAGTTACTAATAGTAATTTCCTCATAGTGGATATGAGGCGCGACCTCATTACCTGCAGTAGTCAAATCTGCAATGCATCACGCTGGGGGAATACCGATTGTTGTGGTGAACCAACGCGAATGAACATATACGTATGTATACGTGCCGTTTGAGTTATTTATTTTTCTTTCAAGAAAAACATATCGTCAGCATACAGCAGCAGCAGAACAGCAGCATCAGCAGCATCAGCAGCATCAGCGTACCTGGTAGGTCGCTTTGCGCTCGGCTTGTCGGTCTAACCCTTGAACCTTCTGTACAAGTATTTAATCTACTGTGTGACTCCTGGTTTCCCAAAGCGGTATCGATATTCGTACCTGTCCACAACAACAGATATTTTCGTAACATAGGTGCCACCAATCCTACTGCTGTAAAATGTTTACAGCAGCAGAGCTTCTTCGTCCCCTCATTAGTAGGAGGGTGGGCCTGGCAATACGTCTCTCGATACGGACTGCTGCTGCTGCCGCTGCTACGGTGACATTTAATAATGCCAACGTTTTATTGGCTATATACATACTTACATTAACCCTCTTATACCGTGTGTTATGATATCCACAAGGAATTCCGCTAACACACTCACATACAGTACGCGACAGCACTTAAGAACTCGGCAGTTAATAATTGAAGGCTGGATTTTCAGACAAAAATAAGAACATGACCTCTTTTGTGCTGAAAACAGTGTAGGACACACCCTGCCTTAAACATAATTCCAGCCTGGTCATAATTAAGAGATTATTAACTGGTGTCGCGTACTGTAATGTTGTGTGAGCGTTTAATTGGCCATGTACATTGGTTATCAGTTTGAAGTGTGCCAAGGTAGCAAGTAAGAATAAGGTAACATGCTAACATAATGTTACTCGCTACGGGCTGATGTCGCTAACACGGTAACACAATGTAAACGTAATATTGGCAATTCAGCTAACACACTAACACATACTGTCATGTAGACGTTTATTGGATCATGTACCTTATCCGTCTAAAGTGTATTACGGCAGAAAGTGAGAATTCCGCAGACACACTGACATAACGTTACTCGCTGCGGGCTGATATCGATAATTGGGTAGCATAATGTTAACGCTTCATTGACCATGTACGTTATCCTTATAACGTGTGTTACGATGGCAACTGGGAATTTCGGTAACACACTAACATAGTGTTAACTCGCTATAGGCTGCCTACTTTAACACCGTAACACTTTTACTGCGGTCATCACGGGGTCAAGGTAACACTCCAACATAATGTTACGCGGTCGCCCACCAACATCGTAACGCACTAACACTACGAGTATGTTATCACAAAATCCGGAAATAAGATAACGTAGTAACGTAATGTTACGAGTTTTTTCCGCTGGCGCGTAACATTACCATGAAACGTTAAGTGTTACGTTATCCAAGGTGTGAAAGATTATAATTTGGGAGCCAGGTCAGTGTACGCAGATTGCAGGTTGTTGGTGTGTCTGTTTTGTTTTGCTCAGTTTTTTTTTATGTTCAACACTTCGTTCAATTCAATCACGCACCAACACTCCGAAAAAAAAACTAACGAAAAACCGGGGCTGTTATACGGGTATCCCCTGGGCATCCCCGAAAACGTTCCAGATGGATCCCTGTGCGTCATGTATAACGTTTCTACATTTCTCTTTTACGCTATTATTCACTATGTCTGCGTATCATGCAATGTCCCACGGCACCTTCCCCTACAAAAAATCCCGTGAGTTCCCGTGGTGGCTAGTTCCCGCGGGAAGGGTTCCCGTGAGAGCCAGTTCCTCTCCAAAAAAACGTAAATTTCCGTCGTGGCTAGTTCCCGCGGTAAAAAGTACCCAAGATCAAAAACCGTTCCCGAGGAAGGCCCTGATTATTGAAGGCATAGATAGGCCGTTTTGGCCTTTCAGGCATTTGCCTATCATCGTGTCTATCTCCATTTTGTTTCCCTGCGGCGGACCTACATCGATGTGCCTATTTGCGCCTGCGGCGTGCTTTAAAGGCCTGGGCCAAATACGATAAAGTCTCGATCAGGTGGTGTTTTCGAGACTAATGCCCCCACCGGTTCGGGTAGAACGTTCACTATGTGCGCTCTTTCTGTTGACCTACGAGCTAAAGGAAAACTCGTCCTCTGCCCTGCTTCTACAGGAAATGCTCCACCGAAGGAACCGCGCGGAAAGGCGGTCAGAGGCGGGAGAGATACCAGACCAACTATCGGCAGATATGCTTACTACCTAAGATAGGAGTATGTATTCCTTCCGATTATGCCGTCATGTTTTCTGAGGAGCAAATATATATTTATTTAATCTACCAAATGAATTTTGTGTTCGTATATTTTGATGTCATGTTAAACTTTCGGACAAAATTAACCGCGACGACTCGCAACTTCTGGACATTCCGCCCGTGGTCTACTCAGACGTTTGGGCGGTGACGTGGGTATGCCTAGTTATAGTCGCTTTTGAGGCTGTCAGAAGTGGTGAAGAAGGAGTGCGTCTTCGGTCAAGTGGGGGGAATATCTTCATACAGAAATTACGGGGTTATACCCGCCGCAACATGTAGCCAATGGGGGGATACTTCTGCACCCTCCTGAACCACGGTCCCAATAAGCCCAAGAACGTACCCAAAAGAAGAAATAGACGGGTGTGCGTGCTCGGCATGGTTTGTAGGCGTATTGCTAACGCGTTGGAATTGCATTCGAGGCAGATTTGGGGACGTAGGAGCGCCTACCGTGGGCGTGTTTCGCCTATACGTCAAAATGGCCGAAACACCAGAGGATATATCCCAATTTACCATTTCCCTTATTTGAACCACAAGGCCAAGACACATCAAACAGTGATCATGCCTAAAATAATGGCAGCGTCGTGAGACTTCCAGCGCAATGCAAACGAAGGCCGGTGCATGAAAAACAAACCGCGCATAGCCTCACGTTGGAGTCGGCATGAAAAATCTCGTATGGCTTATTCCCGGCGTTCCTCGCATCCACATAATCGGTAGTGATGTCGTCTGCGGGAATGACGCCATTCTTTCCGCCAGCCTCGATCGCCATATTGCACCTGCGCCCATCGGAACCAGGCTCAGCGTGAAAAAAATACGGACATAGTCTGCCAGGCTAAGAGTAGTTGGCATATAATGAACACACTGTTTAGTCCAACACCAACAAAAAAAATGAAACCCCAACGATCACGATATAACTGGCCATGAAGAGTACCCCAGCGGGCGCTGCTCAACAGTGATTTGTTTTACCCAACACCGATTATTTCGCAAGCAAACCTGGTCCATAACTTGCTTGCAGTACCTTCAAAATCCGCGAACATCAACACGCATCACTACAAACACACATAATTCCAAACTGTTGCATCAGCGCCACGTTAATGATCGCGTATCAACTTACAGAAAACGGCAAAAAGACGTCACCAAAACCGGCCAAGTCCCTGCCGCGCGAGTGCTGTAAGTTGGACGCTTACAGGGTTTGCCGTTCTTCCATTGATAGCTGTCCGAGAGCAGAACCGGAAAACTCCATGGACCGGTACGTCGCACCTGCCACCCCGATGTCGCCGATAATCTGAAGAATAATATCCTGCAGTTTAAGGATCATTAGGTAATCAACAGCGTTTTTTGTTATTTTTTTGACGAAAAAAAAACAAATCGACTTCGTAAACATAGTCTGGGCATTTAGGTGGTGACGCGATATACTTGCGAAAACATTGCAGAAGCTGAAATATCTAAAACATGTACCCCAGAGGGGATATTCACACGACGTGGGCACCGGCTGCTTTGGAACGAGCAGACTCCAAACACGATGCTTACCTAATATCTGTAAATATATTTAAGTACGTCAATCATTTTCGACAACAACTATTTAGGTTGCATCATGCGCGCCGACAGTCCATGTACTCACAAAACACGCTGGTTCAAGCATGTCATCCCAAATTTACTCAGTACCCAAAGTCCACGCCGTTTTTTTTAGATTGACCCTGAAATCTGGTACACATGTTACATCAACCCCCGCAGACCCGTAATCGGTTTGGTTTTAACTATTTGTTTCGCCTGATATTTCAGACTTTGTTATTTTCTGGGAAATTTGGGTCTGTAAGGGTCGTTTTTATTGCCTTGCAGTTCGATTTTTTAGCATTAGCTTTTGGTCCGATCGATTTTTCAGCGACCTCGTTCGAAAGAACTAGACACATTTTGCGTGTAGAGATTCGAGCAAAAACCGAGACCACCCGTTGTTGTGGTCTGGCGCTGCGAGTAGACGGGCCGAGTGCACTCCACTGAGCGTAGGACCCAAGCTTCCGAAGACATGCTGGCAGCCTCTGGATTGGCGGCCAAGACACGTGTCGAGCGCGCTGGAGTCAACGTATCTTGGTGTTTTGTAATTTGACACAACGAAGCATACTAGCCCAGCACGATGGCTGCCTGACTGCTGCTGTTGCCTACGAGTACGGAGAGGCGCGCGCCAAGTGCGCTTCTCTTCGTCTCTACAGTAGGCCCGAGCCAGCCGACTGTAGTCTGGCAACGGAGACACGCGCCTTTCGCCGATTACGCGTCGGGCGCGAAGCAACGTCGCTGTGTCACCATCCAACTGATCAATCGTTCTGCTTCTGCTTGCTTGCGCGGAAAACATCTCGAATTTAGAGACATGCCACTTCTCGGTTTGAAAATAAATTGGCCCAAGTCGTCGGGTGTGGGGACTTGGGCTATCGGATTGTCAAATCGCAAAAAGTACGGTCAGACTTGCATAACGGGACTGCATACGTAAGCCGATACTTTCACTTTTGAGATCGAACAAAACACATATCCAACCGAATGGAAAACGGCCTAAAAAGGGATCCCGAAGTTTCGGCGCCAAAGGGTAACCAAAAAAAAGTCAATCGTTCGGCTCGAGGGGTCTGCGGCTACTGGGACTCGGGAGACGTACCACGCCATAGGCCATAGGAACGCCCCGTTTAAACGTGACACCCCGTGATTTCAAATCGACCACATCCCGGAGGGTAACCATGAAAATATATGGACCATACTCACTGGTTCGGCAATCGCTGGACTGTAAATCGAGCTCCTCTGCGCGGTTTAAGGCATTTATATCCAGATGAGGTAAACGAAATCGTTAGTTTATTCCGCGAGCGTGCCCGACGTTGACCGCATCGGCGAGGGTAAAACCGACGGCCTTTCAACCTGTGTTGCATTGCCCATAAAATGTCGTATTTTGCCGATTCGAAGATCAAACTGTCAACTGCAAGCACCTCTACCTCTGCATGTTTCCTGTCAGACACATCGTTTCTGCACAACTGCACCTGTAGTGTTGCTCCGAATGTCCCCCGCCCTGCACAAGACTGTTTGGCGCACTCACTACAACAGTGTCAGCAAATGGCATGTGGTGGGACGCGACCTTGTCGCTTAAGTTCGAAGATGTGGTTCTACGTGGTTGACAATGCTGTTCCTGGCACTGAGACCAAGTTATATACCAAAGCCTTGTACCGCCCGTACAATCATTTCTCTCGAAAACAAAAAGCGAGTACTTGCATACAGCAGGAAATGATTGTACGTAGCGTGTTAATTGTCCACATTCCATGGGTTGTAAGTCAGGCTGCTGAGGCCGATTACGGCGTCCATACCATCGATCCGAAAAAACCCCGCCCAGGGATACTTTCCTTGCGTGTGTATACACAAGCAACCGGAGAATCCGGGGCGAACACGACTATTTTTTCAAACGCTATCTCAGCCGTGAAGAGGTGTCAACAGGCGACAAAATAGACTCGACCAAGGCTGCCACGTAGTTGCTTCCAGGTGCGGAGAACCAAATATAACCAACTCTAGGAGGATCAAGCATAACTAAGCTAGCAAACAGGCTCTGCTGTAACTTGATTGAGTTCCTCTGCGCGTGGTGCCATCTGGAGGCTTCTGTGGGGAGCACGTTGTGAAAAAGGGCGTCTCGGGCAAGGGCGCACAAAAAACAAAAATACTGAGACCCACACTACCCTCAAGCCGAACCTAAATGCAAAAACAAAATGCTCAAATTGAACCCTCGTTTCAAAGCTATATTGACAACAAAAAAGGTACTAAACACTCATTCCGAAGCCGTGCATGTGTTGTCTGTTTGTGTTTCACGGATAAGTCGTTGGGTAATATACTTGATGGGCGTTGCAGCTTGAATATATACCACATTTCACCATGGCGCCAACAATTCCTGCGCTGGGATCCTCCCCCCTTTGATCAAAATGTTTCGGGGGCGGGCACAATCGAGACGGAGGTGTCTGTGTACGTCTGTGCGCCCGGTTGTTCGAAAGGTAGGAGTAGTGTTGGTAAGCAACTAAATCCAGAGGTTGCTTTGGTTATTGGTTATTTGGAAAAATGTTGCTTGGTTGAGCAACTTGGTTGCTTATTTCGTTTGTATGGCGTTTAGTGTGTTTATACTAACACCTGAATATATAAATTACACGGAACTTCAGTATCGCCATACTAGAATCCATACCAATATATCGACACTAAAACACTTACACTTTTTGATTGTATAGAGTTTACTAAGGGCATTCTAAAACTCATACACTTATTCTGCATGGCGTTTAGTATACTATGTTAAACTCCATATAGGTGAAAATGGCAAAGAAGCACGATATGGTTGCTTTGATTATGCTTATATTAAGCAAACCAACACTAGATCGGGTGCGCTCGTCGTGCGTTGTGCGTCGCGCCCATTCCCGCCGCGTTTTCAACGATTTCAAGAAAAAAAAAGTCTTGCCGCTCTGCATGACGGAGTGACTATACGCCCAGTCAAGTCAAGTATAATAGTTTCGTCCCCAGTCCCCAGATTGAGATCAAGTCACATGTTGTGTATAGGAATTATTGGTGAGTCGTGGTTTATATAGGGTTTATTGAAGGTGAGAACCCCCCCCGCAGCAGGTCCGAAATATGAAAATTGTAGTTTAGGTCTCGGATTTGCTTTTGTGTGCCCTTGTCTGGGGGGCTGATATTGACCCGATCTCGATTTCTACAAATGAGGCGTTTATGTGCTTGCTGTTCATTTTTTTAGTTGTGGGCAAAGCACCAACTGTGCATTCGAGGGCTCATGCGGGTGGCGCGAGACCGAGAAATGTAAGAGGCCGCAATGGTGCTGTGAAAAACTTTCTGACGTATATATAGTCCATGCAGCCGGAGCATTCCAAAGATCTCGACTGCGACAGTACACCTTTTCTAGAGGTGAGAAAATAGTTATGACACCAATGAAACACCCCGTTAACGACCGTCTCCTCGCGAAAAAAAAAATAGATTCAGTTTTTCATTATTTTTTACTTGACTCTTCAGGCTATTTCTTATGCAGTCGGAAACGTGGATCGAAAACGCCGCTTTCCAGTTGGGACAAAATCGGGCATTCTTAAACTGTTGGAAAAGAGCTTTATCGATCCCAACATTTTCGAGAGTATTTCGATGGGATTCGTGGGGCGGATTTTTTAATCGATTTATTTTTGAAGCTCACCGCATCTCTTTCCAAACCTTCGAACACACGAGCACACCACCCAGCGGCAGCCTAAACACCTCTCCGATGCGGAGTGGACTGCTCTACTGCTGCTGCTACTGCTCGCAGCGCAGCACCTCCTAAAACACGCGAGCAGGACACGAAGCAGTGTTTAACTCTCGTATCAACCGCCCCCAGGAAGAGCACAAAAACTGCAAAATCGACCCAGTTGACGATAAGGAGGGCATACAGACACACCCCGTCGAATTTAGAGTGGATCGGAAACCGAGTTTTTCGATCCTCTAGATCCGACGGCATAAGAATTAACCTTACGGCCAATATACTTGCAAATAGGACTCCCATTCCCAGTAGGTGTGCTGTTTGAACAAGCTATGTTTGAGGGCGGATTTCGATGGGGTTTTTGAACTCGCAAAGTGTTTTTTTTCACGTTCGAAAAGATACTAACTTTTGATGAGGGAAAATGACAAAAACCGTGTGTGGGACGTCACCCGCAGGTCATTCGTTCGCGAAAGACACCGAGCCGACCTAAAACAAAAGGGCGAGAAACGATTCCTTTCGTCATTCTACGGAAGGATTAAAATTTCGTTTTTAAAATAAAACAATAATTTGAGTAAAATTTCATGTTTTGTTTTTGCCGCTGAACGAGGGTATCAGGGGCCGCACCGCCATACGAAATGTATATGATAATAGGGAATAGGAACCCCACCCGCCCCCACGGCGGTAGGGCCACAAGTGTGAGCGGCTGATATTATATATAATGACTCAATAGGGAGGACGCTACTTTTATTTCCGTTGTTTTCATATTTCGGGTGCTGACGAATTATGAACGTTGAAGCTCATGCTACACATTGTCGGATGTCATAAATACTTGGGATTATTTGGGCAAATATATCGAAGGATTGCTTGTTTCTGTCTCAAGGCAGGAAAACCATCATAAAGTAGCAGCTGCAAACAAGGACATTATATGGAAAGGGGGTTGTCACTAGTTGCATTCACGGAAGTAAACGGGGAGGAGCTTGAGGTGTAGGGCTAATTGAACACGGAGGTGGGCACCTGGTTTTCGTAGTATTCGGAAGTTGCAAATCACCGTTTTAGGTGTGGACTTATTGGGGCCTGGGTGAATCATGTTGGCACACAGCAGCAGTAATTTTCCAGGGTTCTTTACGGTTAACCGTCCGTGCACAGTGCGTTTTATTTTCGAAAATCCTACGGTCCGGTTCGGTGTGGTTTTAAAAAAGCGAAAAAAATTGGGGTGCGGTTCGGTGCGGTTATCCGATATTGGGAATTCCACTGTGCGGTTCGGTTTTTTCATGCATCCTACGGTGCGGTTCGGTGCGGTTTTAGGAAATCAGGAATCCTACGGTGCGGTTCGGTGCGGTTTTCAAAAATCAGGAATCTTACGGTGCGGTTAGGTGCGTTATTCAGAAATCAAGAATCTTACGGTGCGGTTCGGTGCTGTTTTTAGATTTTGAAAATCTTAAGGTGCGCTTCGTTTTTTTCATGCATCCTACGGTGCGGTTTTCAGAAATCGGTAATGCTACGGTGCCGTTCGGTGCGGTTTTCCAAAATTGCGAAACCTACGGTGCGGTGCGGTTATCAAGAGGGCAAAAAGGAAAACCGCACCGTGAAGAACCCCGTAAATTTCACTATTAATAATAAGTCTACGTACACATTGTCGGGTGACAAAAATGAAATACTAATAATATGCTTTAGCCGGTCGCCCGGTGGTCTAACTGGTAGCCACGAAGCCTATAGGCCCGGATGTCGAGGGTTCGATTTTCCCCATGGAGGTTTTTATTCTCAAATGACACCGTCTGTCGAGAGCGCATAATATAGCGTGGGTAAGCAAAATTCGACGAGAGTTGACGAGGGAAGAAAGTGCTGATCTCTTCTCGCGATCAAAAAGCAAGGCAAGAACCGTAGTGGGGGAGGAGGGAGAGGAGCCTACTTTGTGACCCCGGATCTGAGTTGCGACTAGGGAGGGAGAAAGACGGAAGTGCGAAGATAATAAATGGGATGGGAAAAAAAAAATATATATATATATATATACCTACCTGTATAAGTCAAATAATGTATGGAAAGACAAACAGGTGAGACATACCCATAGATCCCCTCGTCCTCCATTTTGCGTATAAGCTTGCATGGTTTTGATGAGTCGCTTACTGTTGTAGTGTTCTGTACGTGAATCATCATATAATGCAGCAACCCCGTGATCGCGCGCATGCAAGACAAAAAAAAAGAAAAAGTAACATGATAACAGAGTGGAACATAGGGGGAAAAAAAATATTACAATGATACGTAGCATGAACACAACCAAAGATAAAAGAGCTGCCAAACAGTTAGACTTTGCGCACAGGTTTCCTTTGTTTCCGTGGTTTTCTGCTTTCGGGAATGTTAGGAGTGGTCAACGCTGAAGCTGCTCATGATGCACATTGTCGGATGGCAAAGATGACGATAATAATGATAAGATATAACAACGCGTGTACGGTCAAACCTATCCTCGGTTGTCAATATTAGAATGTCGGCGGATTTCCGAACTCTAGATATAGGTCAACATACGAGTATGAGCATCCGTGCATGAACACATCCCTGCGTACATACACACGATCTTGCTCAACGACGGGAGAGGTAGAGTTGGGTCAAGGCTGTGTTACAAGCGATTGTTGCCCTCGCAGCTTCAGCGTTGCCCTTGTCTCGCTGCTTCACAGCTGCGTTCCGCATAGCTTCTGCTGCAACGATGCCACGGCTATCGATAGTTTTCTGCTGGCGCGCACGCAGAGCCGCTTGATCGGCCGTCTCGCCGTGCTTGTCCAAACACTGTTCGCGGGACACAGCAGCATTTTTCTGTATTCTTGCTTCCTAGACAGAGCCTAAGATTCTTCTGCTGTTGCTTTCCATGATGACATAATAACTAGTACTGAAAATAATGGCAGCCTGCAGGAGGTATAACTTTCAGCTCAAAAATGCCATTTTTTGAGCTTGGGTTTCTCCTCTTCAACACAGCGGATTTTAAATCAGTTTGCTTTGATGGATAGCCTAAAACCTTGAGCATGCATCAAGATATTAGTGTGGAGAACTAAAGAAGGCAAACAACTCTGCGCAAGAAGAGGTGAAAAATATACTGGTAGGCCTTTTCGGCCATTTTTCTTTCAATGGTGAACATGTTTTAAACGTGATGAATCAATACAACCACGGCAACCCTGCGGTCATGGCCACGTAGCATAAAGAGCAAACTCCACCCACATCCAGAGAAACCGTCGATCATAGCTCAGCCTGTATGTAGTGTTTATTCAATGTATTCAAGAAATACGATTTTTTTATTTTATTTCGCTACGAGTATTGTTGTTTTGATCGTGACGAAAATACAAGACATGATATTGCGGCGGAACAAGCTTCACTGTCGCCCCTACCTGTTGTAGCGACCAGTCAACAGGTTCACGAACTGCAGCCACAGCACTATACGTGCATTTTTTGTAGAGTAAGGTATACTCCGAATAATGTGAAATCCACACACAATCTTTTTTTTATCAATCCGCAGATTCATAGACAACAGCTGCGTCCATAAACTGCAAAATGTGCTGTACTGCACTGTGCAGAACCATATATGTGACACTAGGCCATAGTAATGTGTCCCCAAAACGGAAGTGCAGTTCTAAAAGGGTGAACACAAATATATATAAATGTATACTTCGTATATATTTCACCTAAACACAGGGTACAGGCAGCTGTGTGCAATATTATACCCCACCGTCTCAATCTCGTCCACCGCTTTCTTAAATTTCGATGCACGTCTCGCGGCTGCAAATGTGCGTGCTCGTCCTCGCTCTTGCACGCCGTCGTTGCTGTGCCGTTCACATTTTCCCTTTCAGCTGCATATTGACCTTGCGCGCCAGACGGAGTTTTTTCGATGTTTTGCGCTTCAGCCGCAACGGCAGGTTCCCGACCTCACACGGCAGTAGCATGCTATTCCCCTGCCCCTGCGAACCTTTGGCGTTCACCTTGTTGAATTTTACCGCGTGGACGAAATATCTACCGGTATAACGGGTTGGTCTACCGCTTGTGCTGGTCGCGACCTCCCCAGCAGGGGAAATCTTCCATCGGGGAAATATTGGAGCTGTTCGCGGCGAGGCTTAGCCTTGTTGTCGCTCGAGCCCTCATAATAGTCCAATCCGTCAAGAAAACCGTCGGATTAATCATCGCACCATTCGGATAACTCTTCCTTGCCCACTCAATCCTTAAGCCGCAACGCTAGACCCGAACAGACTAAAAGGTCTTGGTCGCGGCCACCACCGGCCCCCGCACTCTCATATTTTCGGTGGAAGCTATCCGTGACTATGCCAGAGTCGGACACGGTATCCCCTCTGTCGCTCCGTACAAGGCTTGACATAGCTGTTGTTGTTGTTGTTGTTGTTGTTGCTGCAGCAGTGGCAGCAGCAGGAGGAGTACTCACCTTCAGAGCTGTTTGGCTGTTTTTGGGTGGGGCGCTGCTGCAGCCAGTTGGTCAAACTCTGTGCCATCTCCTGATCCTCCGCAGCGCGCAATGCCTTTGTCCGCCGATTAACCGTACTGCGGTGGACACTCGGTGCGAGGCTCACCCCACAGAGAGGCGGCGCAATCTCTGGGGCTAGTTGTATCGCCGAGCGAGCTGCTACCGACATCGCCGGGCGATCCTCTTCGAATGCTACCCCTGATGCTACTGGCGGCCCTGCGGGCCTAAACTGCATCTTGGCCTACCTCCATGCTATGCACTGCTGCTGCCAACAGCACTATCGCGCCAGTCGTGGTCGTTAATATCCTCGTACATCCTTACATCGTTTTTTGCCTCGAGATTCGTGTACAAATCGTCTCTAGAGGCAGCACCTCTGGGTTTATCATGGTGCTCAGACAACGCGACAGGGTTCCTCGCTATTCTGCGTCCTTTGGCGTACCGAACAAAAGTGCCCTTCTTGATCCGTGGCATGCGGGTGTGGGCACCCCCGCAGTGCAGTTCTGTGAAGCCTGTAACCTATACCATGTACGTTTTATTTCTGCTGTCTCTGTTATATACATACTTAAAAGTATAATATTATATTTATACATATATATATTATGCATACTATATACAAATATCACAAGGATTACATTTCATCCCTGCATTTTCCGAATCCCGTAGCCCATTGGTCGAGCAGGGGCCCCAGGCCGCCCTCGGAAAATCTGGGGCCGCCGCGCGCGCGACGGAAGTAGGCTTTCGGGTAAATCCCTCATTCCCGCCGCACCCGAGGACCATAGGGCTCCATCCCTGGTTCGGAAACCCCTCCATATCTCTACAACTCCAACCCCCCTGGGACGAAAAAAAGATCCCCCGGCTCGAAAACGCCCCGCACGGTGTGGAAACCCCAGCCCCACCGGCCGATCGCTGATTGGTCGGGGCTCGGAAAAAAAGCCAGCGCCACCCGGGCACGATAGGGCCCCATCCCCGGTTCGGGAAGACTTCGATACATGTACAAATTCAACAACGCGGGGACGAAAGTCGAGGTGCCCCGGATCGACAACATCGCTCACGGTTTGGAAACCCCAGCCACACCGGCCGACCGCTGATTGGCTGGAGCTCGTATACAAAGCCAGAGCCACCCGGGGGCGACAAAGTATCATACCCGGATCGGAAATTCCGCCATGCATCCACAACTCCTCACCTGGGGGAAAATAGGTCCCCATCCCTGGTTTGGAAATGCATCCGTATCACTTTAACTCCGAAAACCCGGGAACGAATACAATTATCCTTGGATCAAAACCGCCTGGCACGGTGTGGAAACCCCAGCCCAACCGACCGACCGATCGCTGATTGTCTGGGTCCCGAAAATATAGCGAGCGAAAACTCGAACAACCTGGACACGACAACCGAGCCCCGCTTTCTTTTCTAGCCGCAGTCAATGAGCGACCAGTCAGCGGTGTTGGAGTTTCCACACCGTGCGAGGTGGTGTCGACCCGAGGAGGTATTATTTTTGTCCTCGTTGCGGTGAGTATTGAACATACGGAGTGTTCATGACGCACGGATGACAAATTATCCTCCCCGGGTGGCGCTGGCTCGTCGAACCTCAGCCAAACAGTGATAGAGCCAGTGGGGCTGGTGTTTCTACACCGTGCGGGGCGGTATCGATCAGAGGGGTCTCGGTTTTCCTCCCTGGGTTGTTGGAGTTGTAGATACATTATAAAGATTTCCGATGCGGGAATGGGCCCCTATCATCTTCCGGGTGACACTGGGTGACACTGGCTGTATTTCCGAGCCACAGTCAAGCAGCTATAGCGCCAGTGGCGCTGCGGCTCCCACGCCGTGAGCAGCGTTATCCACGATAAGGTCCGATCCCTCCCCGGATCGGAAATCCCTCCGTACATATATAGCTCCACCAACACGGCGACGAAAATCGTCCCCCCCCGGTCTACGCGTCTACACTGCCCCGCACGATTCAAACACCCTAACCCCCTCGGCCGATTGCTGATTGGCTGGGGCTCGAGAATAAAGCCAGCTCCACCCGGGGACGTTATAGTCCCATTCCCGGATCATGAATACCTACATATGTCTACAACTCCAACAACCCGGTGAAGAATACTGAGGTCCCCCGGGTCGACACCGCCGCGCACGGTGTGGAAACCTCAACCTCGCTGGCTTCATCACTGACTGGCTGGGGAATATTTGAGGGTATGCCGCACGCGGAGAGGATAAGGTACTATCTCCAGATACTTTTTTTCCCCATACATTACCACTGCGACAAATCAGGTATGAAATATGTGATCCCTAGCGTCGATATCTCCCCGCACGGTATGTAAACGTCAACCCCGCCGGCTCTTATCACTGGGTGGCTGAGGTTCGTGGAGCCAGCTTTAGATCGTCTTTCCAAGCGAGTGTGGGCTCTACCCAGGCGCAGGAGACGGAGCGTGCAGTTTAAACCCAACAGACGATCTAAAGTTGGAGACTATGAAGCATAAGCAGCTGGAGGCTAAGTTGGCGATCGCCGAACCCATGCCAGAGAAACAGCAGAATAAACTGGCTGCTCTCAGAAAGCAGGTGTGTTGCCGGCGCTCTGGTACGTGATTCTGTTATGTTTTGAAATGGCATATTAGTCTTCTGTTTTCTTGCGCCTTCGTTTTTTTTGCTGCTCGTGAGTATCATACCGATAGTGGTACTACTTTTAGTATTAATAATGTGAACACATGATCATTCCGCTATATATACTCGTACGCACGTATCATAATCTACCGCGAAAAAACAGCGAAAACAGCAAGCAAGACGTAAATATAGGGACGTATTGATCTTCGATTTGATAAGTAAACAGTAATAATATTTACGCTCAGAGTATGTATACGTATACAAGTATATTACGAGCACTCATCCCCACTCATTTGCTGCCCTGTTCTGCTGCTGCCGACGCATCAACGCGGGCTGGACCGTCGACGGATGCTGAAAAAATACCTTTAAACAATATCGCCAAATGGCAACTATAGTGTCTGGAGCTGAAAACCCGGGTATGGTACCCAGGCATTCCTGGGCCATACCCGAGATTTTTGTGCCCCTCCCCCAACTCAAATGCGAAGTACGCCGCTGTCGGGTGTATCCCAAAAATGTTTCGAGGCAATCAAGGGTCATTTCGAAAAAAAATTGGGTCATTTTTGGACAATTTTCGTCGAAAATATTGCATTTTTCCAAGCTACCAAAAACACGACGAATATCGACGTATCTCGACACAGCTAGCACGACAATCTATGTTTCAAGTTCCAAATACTGTTTTTCAAAAGTTATGACCCGAAACGTTATTGGATACTTGTCCTGCACGGACCATAGCCTGTACTTTTCCAGTAGAGCAGTAGCGCTTTTCCAGTGGAGCAGTATAATTTTTTACAGCAGTGTAATGCATACCAGGTATACTGTTTTGGGTAAAATACGTTTTTACAGTGAATACCCCCATCCAAGAGTGCCCCGTGACGAGCAAAAACAAACGCTCTAAAAACGAGCTACCTACTGCTGTATGTTATTTATAGCATGTTTACTGTTTCTTTTACAGCCGAAAAATGTACTGAACGTCCAATGGTTTAGCACGCCTTCCGTGGTTCTTCCTGCAATGAACAATAAACTGCGTACTTGGTTGGGCAACTTTCTGAACAAGTCGAAGACATGTGTTAAGCACGCGAATTGCACACATCGGATAACTCGACACTCGGATAACACTTATATACGTTATAGGGGCTTAACACAACGGCCAGATGACGTCCTGACGTAGTGTTAGCAGCGAAGGAGCATTCACGTAAGGCGGGTACATAGTTAGGGGTGCCGATGAAGCTTATTTCGCCGCAATATCATGCCTTGTCTTTTCGTGTCAACCAAACAACCATACCAAAAAAAAAAACAGCAATCGTATTTTCTTGAATATCTTGAACAAACACTACACACAGGCTGAAGATTGATCGCCGGTTACTCCGGATGGTGGCAGACGTTTTTCTAAATACTTCGCGGGAATAGCCGCAGGGTCGCCGCGGTTGTATTCGTTCATCACGTCATAAAAATATATAGAATTGAAAGAGAAATGGCCGAAAAGGACTATATATTCCATCTGTTCTTGCGCGGAATTATTTGCCTCCTTTACTCAACACACTGATAGATTAATACATGCTTTAGGTTATAGGCTATCTATCGAACCAAACCGCATCAAAATCCGCGTTGCTGCTGATATAATTTTGAATCTAAAAGGGGACGAATGAAGTGGGTCCCCGAATGTTAATAAATTCCTCCGGGCTGTACAAAGAGAGCGAGATGAACCAAGGACGCGCACTCGTATCGCGATCGGCCAAAAGCAGCACGGAAAAGTAGGGAGAGGGTAGGGAAGAACAGAGCCTACCTACCAAATCGGACGTAGCTGCAGAGGCGGGCACCTGTGCGTTGAATCCTACTTGGGCGATGGCTTGTTGGCTGGTACTAAGCTGGGGGTTGAGAACTTCCAGGGGATTTTGGGCATGCCCAAAAGTACCAAGCTCGGCCTGTCGCGTTGGAGTCAAGCACCTGCGCGTGTGTTTAGGCGGTATAGCGGCTTCCCAACTACCCACACGGAGCCAGTCAACCAGCCGGAGGACGGACGTGGCGTGCTACTTCTACGGGTTCGGCGTCTCACCGCTGGAGATCCGCTGACCATCGGCATACTGAGGACGCCAGTCGGGTGGAGTCGGTTTTTGTTTTTTGTTTTTTGTTTCTTATTTTTTTCGGGATTAAGTTCGTTTACGTACGACGTACGTAGCGTACTCGAGTAAACCATACTGTACCTGGTATACACTTGGGCCCACTATTCTACGTACGAGCTCAGCGATAAGAAAATCGCAGCAGAAGCAGCGGCGACGACGAACGTACACCTGCAGACGCTGCAGAAACTGATATTACTTGGGCAAAAATGCGCGTGGCATGCTTATCGGTGCCTGGTATTAAATACGTACCAGGGGTGGTGCGGGTATAGACAATAGCTGGTACCTGGTACACACTTGTACATACAACAACGTGCGTCCATATCGTACATACATACGCGTTGTAGGATACGAAGATAGAAACTAAAGTGCACAGCAGACCCACCCCCTACAAGTACGCAGAGATGGGTCCCCTTCGTACGTTGTATGTTCTGTATCGGCGCCAGTACCATCATACCAGCAGTGGAAAAATAGGCAGCAGCAGCAATAATAGCATATGGCAGCAAAGAGCAGCAACAGCCTACCACACATCGCCTCGCTCGGACGTGCCGCTCGGGTGGACTTCGCTTCGCGTATGCATAAATCGGAACCGTGTACGTATGACTTATCTCATTTGCGATACGCGTAGATAAGCCCTCCTTTCGCATTTACGCATAATATAATATAAATATACCGGCACGACGTGGTATAACACACTGCTGCTGTACCTGGTATCTGGTGTGATATAATAATATAATTCGAAGTATATGTATGATACGTCTAGGCTGTCGTGCTGCGGTGCGATGGATTGTACCCGTGGTTCGCACCGTAGCTACGAGTACGTATGTATGACATCATACATAGGACCTTGGCATCCAGATGTGCCAAAGATGGATACATAACGTATTAGTATCCCCAACGCATCACATATACCGGTGGATGATATTGGGGGGTCCGCCTCTCATATAAATACGCTCTATTTATATAGACCGCGGAACATAAGATAATCATATTAATATCATACAAGCGGTATGGGCACGGCCCCGCCTGTTGCGCTAGCCCTGCGTTGCCTATGCGTAGTATAATAGTATGTGTAAGTACGTACTTGTTATCAGAGGGTGCTGTGATGTACCACTTTCTGACAGAAATGTAAGGACCACCGTGCGGGGCGGTATCGACCCAAAGGATGTCGGTTGTGTCCAGGATGCTGGAGTTGTACATGCATGAAGTATTTATGATCCGAAGATGGGGCCTTGTAATCCCCGGGGGCGGCGGGACATCGACCATGAGCCCCAGCGAAACCTGAAAACAGCCAGTGGGGTGCCCTCATGTACGATTGTAAAAAAATGTGTCTCCATCCCAGACTTCATCGTTGGAGCCGCGAGACAGCGATTCATAATAAAACAATAATATCGACTAGAGTAATCAATCGTCTACGAGCAACGTGAGCTCTAGCAGTACAGGTAGACCAGGTTGCAGCCGGGCCGTACAACTTGTTGGGTTGTGACCTGACACTTTCATCACACCCAATCACGCAGTGACCGTTGCCGTAATCGTCACTTCTCCATAATCAGGTTTCCCCTCGGAAACTTTGGTTTGCCACACGAAAGTTATATATTGGAAAATGCAAAATGGGAACACGGCAGCTGCGAGATCCATTTTGTGACAAACTCGCCTTCGCAAGCTTCGTCGCACGTTACGTACGAGCTGGTCTGTTTTAGATTCTAGCGCGATAATAGTTGAATGCCGTTTGGCAGCCCAGCTTGCAAACTTCGAGCTAAGGATGGTACTCCCCGGCGGATCCCTTCGGGACCAAGAAGACAATGTAGGAGGGGGGAGTTATGGCCGTTTCTGAATCAGTGAATAGCAATTCAGCAGTCTAATCATCCGGAAGACAGGTGCATTAACGAATTCCTCCAAGCATGTGTAATAACCCGGGCGCAGCAGGATATAGTGTGTTTCGACACGATTGGCGGGCGTTTTTCGATCACATGCTCTCGACGCGTTTCTCGTGTTTTGACATCGTACGTACGAACTGAATACACATAATATTGTGCAAGTGGTATTATCCGTATTGTACGAACTATGACAATATTTTTAATAGTATCATACGGTATGTAAACATCCTGGATCACAGCGCATCACATTTATTGAATCGTGGGCAGACCTACCGAATTCTTCGTAAGGACGAGTGTCGCAGCAGACGTCGTCGTTCACTTGTCATTGCGTTTGATCAATACGTATTTGTGACATTGAACGGCATGGGAGGGCAGACGGGTGAAAGCGCCGACTTACATAGCACCCGATGCTTCCCAACCCCACTGCTGTACAGCCCGCCCCATGTTCCGGTCGAAGAAGCATAGAACACGGGGCTAACGCCGAGAACGATGTCCCACGTAAGATATTATTAATAACACGCCCACCCACGGGTTGCCGTTAACTAAGCATCGCATTCATCCAAGTACTGCCGTACGATACGTTAAACCCCGTTCGAAACGGTCCCCACGATTGTGGGGGGAAAATACTTGGAGCTATTATAGTGTAGGATACTTCACCTTACTTTTGATAAGTAAAAAGGTAAGCCGGCCGGGGTACACCCCGTACCAAACAAAGGCGGCATCGTTCGGGACAAAAGCAGGGACAGGGATAGATTCCCGAGAACGGCAAAAAGATAACACAACCGACGATAGTATCCGTTCGCCCCGCCGGCGAGAAGCCCGGGCGAAAGGGCGGCGGCGACATGCTGTGAAGCAGCAGTAACACCCCGCAACAAGCGATCACAACGTGTACGGGCGAACACGACCCCAGTACGAACATAGCCAACGGTGATAATTGTAGCAACAGGGTCCGATTCCTGATAATGACAAGCGAGGACATCAACCACGTACAAGCGATAACAAGCGTCCACGGACGAACATGACCCCAGTACGAACATTTCCCACGGCGATAGTAGTAACACAAGGGTCTGAACGCCGACAATCACCAGCGATGACGTGCCAACACAGGCCACAAAGCACGGCGATATTACTGTAGTAACTAAAGGGTCCGGTCCCCGATAATCACAAGCGATGACAACAAGGACGTGCGAACATTGACTTCACACCTCGGCGATAGAAGAAGCAAAAGGGTTCGATCCGCGACAATCACAAGCGATGACGTGCGAACATTGGCCACACATAGCGGCGATAGTATAGGAAAAAGGATCAGATCCCCGATAATCACAAGCGATGACGTGCCAATATTGACCACACATCGTAGCGATAGTAGGGTCCGATCCCCAACGACCACAAGCGATGACAGCAATGACGTGCGAACATTGACCACACATGGCGCGCGGTAGGGTTCAACCCCAAGGATGACAAGGGATGACAGCGATGACGTGCGAACATTGACCACACATCGCGGCGATAGTAGTAGGCAAAGGATTCGATCCCCGACAATCACAACCAATGACAGCGATAACGTGCGAACATTGGCCACACATCGCGGTGGTAGTAGTCGAAATATGGTCCGATCCCCGACAATCACAAGCGAGGACGTGCGACCATTGACCACACATCGTAGCGATAGTAGTAGTGAAGAGGCCGGTCCCCGACAACCACGAGCGATGACAGCGATGACGTGCGACGTTGGACCATACATTGCACACGGTAATGTTCAACCCCGAGGACAACAAGCGATGACAGCGATGACGTGCGAACATTTACCACACATCGCGGCGGTAGTAGTCGAAAAATGGTCCGATCCCCGACAATCACAAGCGAGGACGTGCCAACATTGACCACACATCGTAGCGATATAAGTAGTAAAGAGTCCGGTCCCCGAAACGAAACAAAACGTTGGCGCAGTTCCAAGCGCGTACACCTTGGTGTAATTTCAAAGTACGTCCACGAGACACATGCACGACGCGCGTGCACACTCGCACATAAACGCGTTATTTTGCTTACCGGCGCGCTCCGCATGCACTCGAGGCCACCCGCACCACAAGTTTGAATCAACGGCATCTTCCGGGCCAAGTATACTTCACATGTTTTATCAGCAACTGTTTCACGCAACCACAGGTAGAAACCGTACGGGTGGATATTCATTACTGATAGTGGCTCATCCCGGAGTGTCGTTGTAACTGATTGCCCTTATGTCCGCCAAGTCTCGGCGGGTTCGTCTGGTCACAGTCGCATCGTAACTACGTTCGCTTTTAGAAAACTCTTACATATGCAGTAAGTAGCACACCGTTGAAAGTCGGTGTACGTAATCCTTACTGAAGCAACAATATTTTAAAATATATGCACATCATGCCGCATGACGGCGACGTTGGTACGCGAACCTAACGCAAAGGCATCGAGCAGTAGGAGTTACGTTCCCAGCCATTTCAGTCCGGTTCGCCGAGGAACAACGCTGGGTTCGGAAGTGCGACAAGTCAAACGTAGATACCATGCCGACTGTGGCAGACTAGGAGCGAAACCCGTCAGACGGAAACCGAGCCCGCGTGCCATACGAAGTACCCATCGCACGACAAAGAAGTGAACGGAACAGATTGAATCCCAGAGAGCATGAATCTCCACTTCGAGTTCTGAGCATATTCTTAGTGCATGTTCACACGGTGGGAAACGGTAGTCGTTAGTCCCGCCAGGGTAAACCCCCATGCCGGAGGATGGCTGCGACCTACCAGATAAGGTACAGCAGTATCAGGGTTCAATCCCAACAAAGGCAAGCGATAGTATCTCAGCAGTATACGTTAATCCGCTGAGTTGAACCCCCGGGCGGAATATAGGCTGCGACACACCAGGTACCCGGTATGGTACATCAGCAGCCACAGACGTGGCCCCAGATATGAGCACATGATAACAACGATCACGTGCGGACATAACCCACGATAGTACAGGGGAGTTCCGCGGGCCGGAGTGGACGTCTCGCGGACGAGTCAAACTCCCTGATCTCTCGTAACTAGTGCAGCATACGATCGCGTTGCAATGGCTATAACCCATATTAACGACCGGGCGATCCAAACCTTGCGAACAACGCTCCTTGGTTTGTTATCTTTATATTGATATGTTCCAACGGTAGGAAAGGTTAGTCGATTAGTTCCGCCTGGGCAAATCCCAGGGCGGAAGGACGACCGTGACCTTCGGTCCAGCAGCAGCAACACGGTTCGAACCCCAATTATGGGAAGCGATTGTATCGAGATAGCGTGCGGTAATCCTCCGGGTTGAGTTATCGGGCGAATGAAAGGCTGTGACATACGGTACATACAGCAGCAGCAACAGGGTGATTCCGGGTAACAGCACGCGATAGCAGCGATCGCGGGCGAACATGATCCACGATATTACACGCTTGTTCCGCGGGGCCAAATCTCCGCGCCCAAGGACGGCTGCAATTTACCGGGTACTGCAGTAACGGAAATCGAGTTCGACCCGCGAAAACGGCACGCGATAACAGCGATAACAGCGATCAAGGCGATCATGATCCACACTGTGCTAATATCCCACCGGGGTACAAATGTGAAGGGTCGGCGGGGATAAAATTTATTGTTACGTCGTTTGTTTATCCAAAAACGTGGCCGTCACGCCGGGAGGGGACACCTCGACTATTGAATACTATTTCTCGCCCCCAGGCATGGTGGGACACGTGGTGCAACACATAGATGAGTGTACCGTACGCGCCGTGGTCGTTTCCAAGACGAGCACGAGTAGTAAATCCCGCGGATCAGCCAAGCGACCGTGCGCGCGCTCGTACGGCTAAAGGCAGGCAGCTTCGGGTACCCCCACCACCAGGACGAAGTGTGCGAGTACGTGTACGTACGCCACGAAATGCGCGCGGTCGAGGTAGGTTTCCGAAGCGAGGGACATAATTTGACAGCGCGGAGCGGTTTCGCTACGAAGGGAGATGACGGGGGGCGAAAGGTTTACTTTCAATCTCCTGCTCGGAACGACTTTGTGAAGTTTCCCCCAAGCAGTCGGCGTAAGAAATAATCTAGTCTGCCTCGAAATTTGCACGGTCGCGACCACTGTCGGGTACCGACTAGCGGCGGAATCGATGCAATGGCCACTCGCAGAGGGGTCGGGATTTCTGTCACCGAGCGTTCTATTATTAGAAGGCGAGAAGATGGGGAAACGGACGCTGACGCCGGCGCAGATGACCCCCAAACCCCAGCCCATCTGCGGGCGGCTCGCATGAAGTATAAGCGATGCATTATGCACTCCTTCCGGGTGAGAGATGCAGCGAGCCATCGTATGAACGACACAGCTATACGTCCTTAGGGAGTATGTGGGGGGGAGTCCGACACAGGCGCAAGTAGAGACGTAGGGACGACAGCATCCGCGACCGCGGCGGAAGTAAAGCGTTCTCGCGAAACGGCGTTCATGGATACGGACGCGCTGCCGCTGTCCGAGCAGTTCGCAAGTCCAAATGCAGCGTTTCCACAGAGCAATCGAGCCCGGGCCCACAATAAGGCAAGGTAAAAGTTTGGGTGTAGTATGGAAGATAAACCATCTCCGGGAAGGATACTAATATGCAAATGAGCTTAAGCATTGAAAGAAAGCAAAAGGGATGACAAGTATCGGTGTGATCTCATACCGCAGCAGAGAGGCCTCATTGATCCCAAACTATGTACGAATTAATGCGACGACGGAATGTTACCGGAGTAATTTTGGATCTAAAAGGCGACGAATGAAGTCGGTCCCCGAATGTTGCGGAATTCCTCCGGACGTACAGAGAGAGCGAGATGAACCAGGGACACGCACTCGTGTCGCGATCGGACAAAAGCAGCACGGAAAAGTGGGGAGAGGGTAGGGGAAAACAGACCATCCCGCCCACCCATCGTTGTGCGCGAGACACGGCAACAACGACGTCAGTTTTGTAGTGTTTATTTTACCAGGGTAACTACTCTCTGCGACGAGGTGCCGCGTTGATTACCGGCGAATCAACGCGGGGGTGGTAGCCCTGGGTGAGAGTCTCCGGCTGATCGCAGCAGAGAGGCCTCATTGATCCCAAACTGTATACGACTCAATGCGACGACGGAATGTTACCGGAGAAAAACCAACGCTAATAAAATGCCACTTTAGTCTGTTTTGGTTGTACTGGTACCAGGGTATATGTTACGCTTCTTTCGCATATGAAAAAAAAACTTGGGTCGCTCCAGCCCCAGCAGAAATTCATTCCCGATATGGTATTTCTTACCACTCTAAACCTAAAAAAAAAAAAAACGTTTGTATGTTTATATTCAGTCCGAACGGTCGTAATATTTACGGACAAAGCTGCCCATACGTCCGATAGGAGCATGAGAGGGAGACTACCAGCTGTGCTGAGGAATAATACCAGGTGCCGGTAGTAGCCATCATGGCTGCTGCTGCAGCTGCTGCTGTTGCTGCTGCTTGATGCTACTGTTCAACGCTGCTGCAGCAGTTGGTTTTGATCTTGCACGGACGGCTGCTACCGTTACGTGTGGGTAGTCATCGCCATGAGCGCTGGAGTTCCGCGAGACAAGCGGGCTTGGGATTCGCTGATTGTGGGCTGTGTCGTAGAGAGTGCTTGAATACTGTTCAAAGTGTAAGCAGCGTCACGAGCAGAGAGTACAGACACCTCGAACGAGGGTGCCCAACATCATTAGGTACGAGTAGCATGGAGCTGAAATTTGGAGGGTTTTTTGTCGTTCATCATGACGACATTTGGCTGGCTCTGATTGGTTTATTTTCAAAAGGTCAAACGTTTCATTTTTCGTTTCAACTGGATCTCGTGACATAAAAAGAGACAGTTTTGGCGTGAATACGTGTTGAATGGCACTCCTAATAGTGTTGGATGCATATCAGCGACCGTTGTAAGACCTAACAATATGGTACAACTTCGTGGCTGTTTTTTCTTTTTACCACATATTTCGCCCCCCAAGCGCAAGGCTGAGCAACATCAATGCGTATGGTGAAACAAACACAATGAAATGCGGCAACCAGATGGTGGCGTATTGTCCTCGTCACGATCTCGGGGGTAAGGTAGCGGCGAGACACCCCTTTTTGTTGAGAACATGGTGGACCTACATTGTAGAGCTGGGTATCGTGTTGAAAACCGGGGGGATATGATATTGATATATTGCCCCCAAAAAATCTGGATATATCCCGATTCTGGATATATCATATTATAATCCATATTTATTTCCATATCATGGTCTCCTGGATATAATTGGATATATGTTCGGGATATGATATGATATTACAGACATCCCGATGGTCTACGGGATATATGTGGATATATCCGTGATATATCCATGATATTTCAGATATATTAGGTGATGTATCATTTCTATGTTGTTTTGTACGTGCATATGTGCTAGCTATCAGGCTATACAGCAGTAGTGACTGATTGGTACGATGTATGATATCATATTATGCCTGGTACATAACAAGGTGCGCCATACTATTAATACTAAGTTTGAAACCTGGTAGCAACATAAGGCACCACGTTTGTGGGCATCACGTTATAAATATACGATTGACTTGCCATCCAACATGTGTATGTGCAGCATGCAGCATGGGCTTCAACATTGATCACTCATAACATTCCCGAAAGAAGAATGCAACCCTGATATTATTGTTCCATTTCCCGTCCGACAATGTGCACCACAATGGTGTCACATGCCACTAGCTAGCTACATGCCAAATGACGGAGAAGAAGCAAGGTTAAAATCATCCCAAGAACACAACGTACGACAACCATCCACTGCTCATTGCACAATAAGCAAGTCTCCTCAAACCAACAAACTCATTTCCACCCCTAAATGTACCAACCTAGAACCAACACCCCTTCCCCCCCCCCCAACACTCCCAAACAAGCGTTGAAATAAATTCCACTGTCCACACAAATGGCTGGATTCAAGTTGCCGCGAGCGTATTTCAACGCACAGCAGACTGTGCGGTGTTGCTGCTCAATACTGTTTCGCTCCGACTGTGGCTCTGCTTTCTGCATCCCCTCCCCCCAAAATCTACTGATGTTACCCCCCTTGTCCCTTACCAACGTAATACAGCTACTCGTAGGTATTTATTTTGACCAATGAGGCAGCAGTTTTTGAGTTCTGCTGTATCCATTTGGTCAATAGCAATATGCCAGTCCAGTAGCTGCAGTGGCGTCTTAACTGATCCATCCATGCTCTCGTGTCATCGTCATCGTTATACATTAATAATGCGGTACATCCGGTGACCTTTCGTCGAACAATATACTTGTCGAAATTAGTGTTTGTTTAATTCATAAAAAAAGTCGTTACACTACTACTCGTACGGCATTCTACATTATACGCGGTCCATCTATTGGTCGCATTCATCCGCAGTTCAGCAGTTCCA
The DNA here is from genome assembly GCA_008828725.1 of Saccharina japonica. Classification (NCBI taxonomy): domain Eukaryota; class Phaeophyceae; order Laminariales; family Laminariaceae; genus Saccharina; species Saccharina japonica. The sequence goes on along the minus strand of MEHQ01000323.1, from coordinate 108,266 downwards.
CTGACACCACAAATCAGAGCTCGAAGTGTGAAATATCCCGATATGTCGGCGATATATCACGTGATATATCGGATATATCCCATGATATCGACGGATATATACCATGATATATCGTATCTCGCATTTATACCCAATATTCCATAAAACCGTCGGGATATGAGACAAAATATAAATAGGCACTTTATATCTAGATTGAGGGAAAAAATCTGGATATAAATATGGCCATATCATATCCATATTGGGTAGATATATCCTCGCACGGGATATGGATCCCCAGCTCTACTACATTGGTCTACATACGGGGGGGTGCACACATTTTCTCTGGCACAATGTAGTTGACATGAAGATTGAAGAGCCACAGAGTGGTATCATTACGTTTGGTCTCAAGCATAAACGTTACCAGGTATGCTTCTTCTTTATCACGCCGGCGCTGGAATGGTAGAATAGTGTTAAGCCGTGACGAGATACGTTTAACAGGGGTAACGATCTCAGAAATGCCTCTATATTCGTAGGGATAATATTTTGAAGGATTTGTTTTTGGGTAGAATCACAGGAAAAAAAAAAAATCCGGACTGAAGTTACGTCGCCAAGGCGCTTTGCCCCAATGCCAGATTTGCCGAAAGACACGGGTTGCACGGTATCACAACGACATGCTGCTCCCGTCAGATAAAACCCTGCAAATCCGTTGTCCAGCTACGTGACTCGGGAAAACAAATAGTGCCACACGCAGACGGAAAACGCCCCCAACAAGAATTGCGGACCATCCCAAGATGTAACGCAACATCGTAACGCCGACAGTGTTGTGTTCCATCGCTTGCAGCGTGGGGTGTGCAGGCTAATCCTAGTTCGTTCAACCAGAAACGAGTCTAAACACAGCGCTTCTGTAAATATATAAAGGAAGAAATCGGACGGACAAGCTAATCTTCATGGTTATCAACCCCAGCAAACTGGGGGAACAAGGGCTACGCCTCTGTCCACCCGTTGAATTCGGCCACCGGCTGCATATACCAGCTGCGTATATTATCAGTAGTTCCAACAACACATTTGTTTGCTACTTGGGGCACGACAGATAATATTGATAGTCAGGGGATCACTAATTGTAGTGCAGGGCAATCATTGCTCTGCTCTTCCCTAGGTGTTCCAAATATGACAAGGTTGGACAGAGAAAGTAATATTTTTTCTTGGGTTATTTCCAGGATTTTTCGGGTTTAGAAAAGCGGCAAAGAAAGAGGACATATGTTGAACGTAAACAAGACGTAGGGCAAAAAGAACAACAGGTGTGTCTTGGGTAGGCGTCGAAAATCGAAAACAAGTCTGGGATTATTGGGGAATGCCGCCAAATACTAGGTAAACCGCAAGGTGTATCACTTGGGAGCCAAAAGCAGGCAACAGGAAATATTTGGGATGGAATAAAAAAAAGCACAGCGAAGCGTGGGCTTGTCACAAAACATCTATCATACAGAATGAGGACTATAAACTTCTTTGTAGAATGAAAGCTGCACCGCAACGTATTTGCGTGCTGTGTAAGACTCACGCAACACACAAAGTCTTGAGGCTCCGCAAGCCGGACGAACGTAAGTTAAGCAACACAAAAAGTAGGAACGGAAAAACAACGACAATCGTGAAATATGTGTTATCGTATCCAAGAGCGCAATATCTACCGATGAACGAAGCACCGGTAATACTTTGTAAATAAACACAAGCGAGGGTGATGACAAGCAATGCAGAAGATATTGTGAGACCTCTCGTCCATAGTTGAGTGCCAACAAAAAAAATTGCCCAGGTTTGTCACCCGAAAAAAGGCAGCAAGAGCTTCGACGTCGATAATTCGTGATAAACTCAATCAAGAGGCCGAAGGGGTTAAAATAATCCCTCAAGTCCGAACGAAGGAATCAACCGATTGCGGGATTGATTTTCTAAAGCTGGTGACGAAACTACAACACGCAAGAAATAGCACGTCTACCATCCTCACCGCTGGTATGCTCTGAAGCCTCTGCAGTCTTGCGGCAAGACGTGGGATGTTGATGTCGCTGAGCGAGGCAACGGGTCTCCCCAAAAGCGAGATATATAACCAATTGAGGCAAAAAAAAAACGTGATAGATATCTTACCCCCGTGTGGTCAAGTGATAGAGTGAAACGTGCCACACCAACGCACGGCCAGATCCGGGTTCGAAACGCCTGTGAGGCCACAGTAAACAACGCAAGACGACAACAATGGTTTCGGACAGCAAAAGGCCTATGACCACAACGGCCTAAAACGACCATGGCCAGGCTACAACTGTCTACAACACCAACGGCTTTTTACGAGTACCTGCTGTCACCTGTTGACTAAAAGCCCAAGCAAGCACAAAAGGCCCGAGCAAGCAAGCACAGAACAGCAGCAGCAACATACAGATAGTGTTCTTGTCACTACACTTAACAGGCGGGGCTCCACCCCGACGCGCGCCCAGGGCAGCCGACAAACTCTGTGTTGTCCGAGTCAAGGATTGCCTCGTTCCATGGATTACTATTAATCGAATCGCCAGCAATCAGTACTATGATACCTTACCACTTGCTGTCCGCTATGGAAAAACCCCAAACTTTTCGTACGTACTACGAGCAGAAAACAGGGCGCAAGCAAGCACAGCCCACACCCGCGTCCCGCCCAGCCGACAAAACTCGTGTTGTAACTGATTGATGCAATCGCCAGCATTCAGACTACGAATACCCACGAGTTACCTGTTGACAAAATCCAAAACATTCTACGTGAGTACTACGAGCACGACAGGACGCAAGCAAGCACAGAACAGCAGCAACAACAGCAGCAGTGAGAAAGAACCACCCCGCCACGTACAGCTACTGTAGTGGTATACTTCACTGACGGGCCCCGCCCGGTTGACCAACCCCGTGTATGAATCAAGGATTGCATCGCTTTTTGGATAAATATTGATTTGAGTAGAATCGCCAGCGCTCAGTCACGTCACCACCTGGTAGTCCAGGGACCGAGTAACTCAAAATGACTGGTGGTATAGGTACTCTGCCCACCTTTCGTATGAAAACTGGAATTCCACCAACTGTTGACCGGACACCATTTATTTCGTAGTTCAGCTCGTTCTTTGCGATACAACTGCTACGTCATACAAGTACCTATCATGACTACAGTTTTACCGCGGCAATCAAACCGAAGTGAAAATTCCAATCACGACCATCGATTTTTTTTCACCGGTGTAGTTCATTCACTAAGAGAGCCATTGACTTCCGGTCTGAGCAAACAAAAACACAGAACTAAAATACAAACAACAGGGCCGGCAGTGTATACCTTTTAACGTGCCATTGAAATAGGTATTTGAAATTCAGTGCGAAATATAAGCATTGACCGGGTCCTTGTAGAACTGCCATTTTGTTTGGCAATTATTTTGTTTAGGCCCCGTATTAACGGAGACCAAAAACATAAACGATTATTTTTCGTAATTGAATAGAATTTCGTGGAAAAAACGGCTTCGCGTCCTATCGAGGATTGGCGTATGTATTATGATGTGAAGTTTGAATAACGTAAAAACGTCGAGAACACTTGTTGGAATCCAACGAGGCGACCGACGGCATGCGTCCTCCCGGAGCGCCGCGATTAGCGGCAAATATGTTTTGCCGGCACCGGCTAGGCGAGTATCGCTCTAGGGATCTCATGGGAAAGCTGGCGCAGCCCCGGCGCCCCACGTGGGCAGCAGCGGCGAAGATACAGCGATCAGACTTCTACGCGAAGTCGCGACCTGGTCGGTGTTCCTGTGGTTTACCACGGCGTTGGTTGTTTTTTTAACGCCGCGGGCGGTCTACCCTGTGCTAGGGGCCGTCGGACCTCGCTCTTAGCTTCTCCGATGGTCGCGCCTCTCGAGCAAGATGGATCTATGCTCTGAATCAGTCGACGACACGGCTCAAGTTTGTCTGGCTTGCTGCGGTTTCATGGCACATGCCATGACCAAGTGGACAAACTCCCCAAAATTGAAAACAAAAAAGGCAAAGTAGTCCCAAAAGACTTCTTGTTGGATTCGTACCTTCGAGATTCCATAAAACGCCATCCTGGTGATTCACTTTTCGACCAACCAGATGCAAATCAAACAAAACAAAAAAAAACGAACTACGGAAAAAACAATCCTCGTCAGTACGGGTCCTTAGGCCGTCTCTTATGGGCCCTTTTGACGTTCATAAATGGAGCCCTTTTGACCAAGGGCAACAAAACAGCATCTCATGCAACCGAAAACGACAAAGTTTGCTCACAAAAAATTGATCACGGTGGGCTGATCAAACTGAGGTTCATATTTTTGTGTGATCAAACTCTGTCGTTTTGGGTTCCATAAGATGCTGTTTTGTGTGATCAAACTTTGTCGTTTTGGGTTCCATAAGATGCTGTTTTTTGCCCTTGGTCAAAAGGGGTCCATTTAACTGAGGTTCATATTTTTTGTGATCAAACTTTGTCTTTTTGGGTTTTCCATAAGATGCTGTTTTTTTGGCCTTGGTCAAAAGGGGTCCATTTATGAACGTCAAAATTTTGGCAAAAATTATCAAGGTGGGCTGATCAAACTGGGGTTCTTTTTTCACCTTTTGTATAGGTTTATGTATAACGCATACTATGTTCAGTATAACAACAGTGCAGCAGTGCACAATCGTCATTAATATACATCTACTAGGCACACCAACCAGTAAATTAGATAGAGCTGTGTTGTATATTGTGACTGAAGAAGCGGTCGCGTACAAACAAACACTCGCCCGGCCTTCAGCCAGGAACTCTCACTGCGGCATCGGGAGGGACGATGAGGTGGATGTGAGCCATCGATCGTCTTGACGAGTTATCGATGAACGAGCTCTCGCTAAGCAGCTCGTATACTATTGCCACTGCTGCAGCATCTTGGTGTGAGCGTGCGTTTTGTCGATATAAAGAGCCGACACGACGCCCTCGACTCGCAGAGCACGATCGGCATCTGGGTGTCGTCACCGCTATCTTGAGGTCGAAACAGCTGCGCGCGCAGAGGCGGCACGAGCTGGGCGATGTTGGGGAGACTCGATGCAAAGCAAGATCTCGGTGGTACCTGCCTCGTACAGTAGTGCACTGCTGCTATATACCTTGGTACATATATTAATTTATCTCCATACTTGATTGATGTGGATCATACGGCTTGAACCGGTCAATACGCGATCGAAATATCGCACACAACTTGCAAAGACGAGTCTCAACGAAATCTCTGACCTTACAATTTTGATAAATATTTTGAATACTTAAGAGACGGCTCCTATAGTTAATTTAGACTGTTTAATTTTGATTTTAATTTTGATTTTGACTTTAATTGTTTTCTCCCCCCACAAATAGACACACACTTCCTGAATTCTACCCCTCATACAGGATGTACATCCTACATGAGGACATTGAAATCCGTATTTACGCGCGATCGAAGTATTACACTCAGCTAGCAAAGGTGAGCTTCGACGAAATCCTCGAGCTCACAGATGATGTATTGTTTAAATATAAACCCATTCGTAGTACGCACGATAAAAATACCCCATACAAATATATAATATGGAATGACGACAGGAGGCTTACGCTACAAATAGTAGACCCACTCTATCAAGTCAACTCGCCTGAACACTATAGTACACCTGGTATGTTTAGTTCTGACTGGTTAATTTTTAATTATTTTCTTCTTTATTTATCCCCCCCCACAAATAGACACACGCATCATGAATTCTATAGCCTCGGATTGTGTCCCCCTCATACGGGATGTACATCCTGCATGAGGACCTATAAAACTCATAAGCACGCGCGAAGACGGGTTGACAATGACATGAATTACCAACCCGTACAGGGCGTAACATACAATCTCCGCAGAAGGCTATTTGAACTGTCAACAAGGAAAATGACATGAAATTATACGGGTATCCACATACGATGGACACACATTATGGAAGATGGACTCTGGATGATATTGTTCCACACAAAGCTGCTTAAACCATAAACACGGAGGCTAGCATAACAGGCGGGGCTCCACCCCGACGCGCGCCCAGGGCAGCCGACAAACTCTGTGTTGTCCGAGTCAAGGATTGCCTCGTTCCATGGATTACTATTAATCGAATCGCCAGCAATCAGTACTATGATACCTTACCACTTGCTGTCCGCTATGGAAAAACCCCAAACTTTTCGTACGTACTACGAGCAGAAAACAGGGCGCAAGCAAGCACAGCCCACACCCGCGTCCCGCCCAGCCGACAAAACTCGTGTTGTAACTGATTGATGCAATCGCCAGCATTCAGACTACGAATACCCACGAGTTACCTGTTGACAAAATCCAAAACATTCTACGTGAGTACTACGAGCACGACAGGACGCAAGCAAGCACAGAACAGCAGCAACAACAGCAGCAGTGAGAAAGAACCACCCCGCCACGTACAGCTACTGTAGTGGTATACTTCACTGACGGGCCCCGCCCGGTTGACCAACCCCGTGTATGAATCAAGGATTGCATCGCTTTTTGGATAAATATTGATTTGAGTAGAATCGCCAGCGCTCAGTCACGTCACCACCTGGTAGTCCAGGGACCGAGTAACTCAAAATGACTGGTGGTATAGGTACTCTGCCCACCTTTCGTATGAAAACTGGAATTCCACCAACTGTTGACCGGACACCATTTATTTCGTAGTTCAGCTCGTTCTTTGCGATACAACTGCTACGTCATACAAGTACCTATCATGACTACAGTTTTACCGCGGCAATCAAACCGAAGTGAAAATTCCAATCACGACCATCGATTTTTTTTCACCGGTGTAGTTCATTCACTAAGAGAGCCATTGACTTCCGGTCTGAGCAAACAAAAACACAGAACTAAAATACAAACAACAGGGCCGGCAGTGTATACCTTTTAACGTGCCATTGAAATAGGTATTTGAAATTCAGTGCGAAATATAAGCATTGACCGGGTCCTTGTAGAACTGCCATTTTGTTTGGCAATTATTTTGTTTAGGCCCCGTATTAACGGAGACCAAAAACATAAACGATTATTTTTCGTAATTGAATAGAATTTCGTGGAAAAAACGGCTTCGCGTCCTATCGAGGATTGGCGTATGTATTATGATGTGAAGTTTGAATAACGTAAAAACGTCGAGAACACTTGTTGGAATCCAACGAGGCGACCGACGGCATGCGTCCTCCCGGAGCGCCGCGATTAGCGGCAAATATGTTTTGCCGGCACCGGCTAGGCGAGTATCGCTCTAGGGATCTCATGGGAAAGCTGGCGCAGCCCCGGCGCCCCACGTGGGCAGCAGCGGCGAAGATACAGCGATCAGACTTCTACGCGAAGTCGCGACCTGGTCGGTGTTCCTGTGGTTTACCACGGCGTTGGTTGTTTTTTTAACGCCGCGGGCGGTCTACCCTGTGCTAGGGGCCGTCGGACCTCGCTCTTAGCTTCTCCGATGGTCGCGCCTCTCGAGCAAGATGGATCTATGCTCTGAATCAGTCGACGACACGGCTCAAGTTTGTCTGGCTTGCTGCGGTTTCATGGCACATGCCATGACCAAGTGGACAAACTCCCCAAAATTGAAAACAAAAAAGGCAAAGTAGTCCCAAAAGACTTCTTGTTGGATTCGTACCTTCGAGATTCCATAAAACGCCATCCTGGTGATTCACTTTTCGACCAACCAGATGCAAATCAAACAAAACAAAAAAAAACGAACTACGGAAAAAACAATCCTCGTCAGTACGGGTCCTTAGGCCGTCTCTTATGGGCCCTTTTGACGTTCATAAATGGAGCCCTTTTGACCAAGGGCAACAAAACAGCATCTCATGCAACCGAAAACGACAAAGTTTGCTCACAAAAAATTGATCACGGTGGGCTGATCAAACTGAGGTTCATATTTTTGTGTGATCAAACTCTGTCGTTTTGGGTTCCATAAGATGCTGTTTTGTGTGATCAAACTTTGTCGTTTTGGGTTCCATAAGATGCTGTTTTTTGCCCTTGGTCAAAAGGGGTCCATTTAACTGAGGTTCATATTTTTTGTGATCAAACTTTGTCTTTTTGGGTTTTCCATAAGATGCTGTTTTTTTGGCCTTGGTCAAAAGGGGTCCATTTATGAACGTCAAAATTTTGGCAAAAATTATCAAGGTGGGCTGATCAAACTGGGGTTCTTTTTTCACCTTTTGTATAGGTTTATGTATAACGCATACTATGTTCAGTATAACAACAGTGCAGCAGTGCACAATCGTCATTAATATACATCTACTAGGCACACCAACCAGTAAATTAGATAGAGCTGTGTTGTATATTGTGACTGAAGAAGCGGTCGCGTACAAACAAACACTCGCCCGGCCTTCAGCCAGGAACTCTCACTGCGGCATCGGGAGGGACGATGAGGTGGATGTGAGCCATCGATCGTCTTGACGAGTTATCGATGAACGAGCTCTCGCTAAGCAGCTCGTATACTATTGCCACTGCTGCAGCATCTTGGTGTGAGCGTGCGTTTTGTCGATATAAAGAGCCGACACGACGCCCTCGACTCGCAGAGCACGATCGGCATCTGGGTGTCGTCACCGCTATCTTGAGGTCGAAACAGCTGCGCGCGCAGAGGCGGCACGAGCTGGGCGATGTTGGGGAGACTCGATGCAAAGCAAGATCTCGGTGGTACCTGCCTCGTACAGTAGTGCACTGCTGCTATATACCTTGGTACATATATTAATTTATCTCCATACTTGATTGATGTGGATCATACGGCTTGAACCGGTCAATACGCGATCGAAATATCGCACACAACTTGCAAAGACGAGTCTCAACGAAATCTCTGACCTTACAATTTTGATAAATATTTTGAATACTTAAGAGACGGCTCCTATAGTTAATTTAGACTGTTTAATTTTGATTTTAATTTTGATTTTGACTTTAATTGTTTTCTCCCCCCACAAATAGACACACACTTCCTGAATTCTACCCCTCATACAGGATGTACATCCTACATGAGGACATTGAAATCCGTATTTACGCGCGATCGAAGTATTACACTCAGCTAGCAAAGGTGAGCTTCGACGAAATCCTCGAGCTCACAGATGATGTATTGTTTAAATATAAACCCATTCGTAGTACGCACGATAAAAATACCCCATACAAATATATAATATGGAATGACGACAGGAGGCTTACGCTACAAATAGTAGACCCACTCTATCAAGTAAACTCGCCTGAACACTATAGTACACCTGGTATGTTTAGTTCTGACTGGTAATTTCTAATTATTTTCTTCTTTATTTATCCCCCCCCCCCCCACAAATAGACACACGCATCATGAATTCTATAGCCCCGGATTGTGTCCCCCTCATACGGGATGTACACCCTTCATGAGGATATATAAAACCCATAAATACGCGCGATCGAAGTCTCACACTCAGCCAGCAAATATATATATATATATATATTTTTGGGGGACTTTTGTTTTGTTTTTGCATTATTGTTGTCTGTTTATTTGTTTGCTTGCTCGTTTGTTTGTTTGTTTGTTCGTTTGTTTGTTTATGTGTTTGTTAGCTTGCTTGGTTGTTTGCTTGTTTGTTTGTTTGTTTGTTTGCTTACTTGCTTGTTTGTTTGTTTGTTGTTTGTTTGTTTGTTTGTTTGTTTGGTATTGTTTGTTGTTGTTGTTGTTGTTGTTGTTGTTGTTGTTGTTGTTGTTGTTTATATATATATATATATATGAATATTATCCCTTCTGTATAAAAGGTTAGATACAAAAACCATACATCATAACCCACCCCAACCCCCTGCCCCCCCCCCCCCCCCCCCATTAAGCATTATTAAATATAGTGTGTTTACCTCGGACTATCAGACTATATGACATTAATGCCGAAGTTGCGTGCAAACCCAATTGTAATTGTATATTGTACTTCTTTTATTTTAATATCTCCATACTTGATTGATGTGGATCATACGGCTTGAACCGGTCAATACGCGATCAAATATCGCACACAACTTGCAAAGACGAGTCTCAACGAAATCTCTGACCTTACACTTTGATAAATAATTTGAATACTTAAGAGACGGCTCCTATAGTTAATTTAGACTGTTTAATTTTAATTTTAATTTTGATTTGATTTAATAT
>MEHQ01000323.1:0-98146 GCA_008828725.1 Saccharina japonica | reverse complement strand
TGCCCCCTCCCCCCCCCCAAAAATTACTGTAAATGGTGTGTTATAGCGAATTTCCTTCTGGACAAGGCCCACGAAATGGCCCGCGATCTTGGCATCTAATCCAGATGTCCATGAATAAGTCACAAAAATAAACACAATTGCTATAAAACTAAAAAACCATATGCATATTCTATATATACCTATCTATCAACTCATGTACATGTCGTGAAACCTGGACCACCTGAACTACTATGGAAGGACTGAGTACGAAAGAACAGCATATGGAACACCACTGACTGGTGTAAGTCATCATTTAGGCCCGCATAGACCATTATGCCGCGGGCACGGGGTCGACGAAGACCCCCACGATTATTCGAATGGGACGATGCCTCCCCGTAGGGAATCATGCGAAATGCCTATGTACGAACTAGACAAGCTGTCCAATCCAACCACCCCGTACTGAAGAGGGTTTCGAGGACTCGGGATGCTTGGCTTAAGAAGGGACAGGGTTTAAAGGGGAATTTACCTCCAGGAGCACTTTGCCAACAAAAACAAGGGCGAACATACCCGGTATGGAAAGTAGCACCCGGTCCGGGGGGACGACGACCAACGGAAAATAAAGAGTTTTGCTCTATATACGCCGTTGTTCACCTTGAAAATGGTAAAATATACGTAGGACGCACGATTAAGAGCCCGTATGAACGATTTCAGGAACATATGTCTACGAAAGACACCTTTAGCAGAGCAGTACAGTCGACCCCAAATAAATTCGTGGTCGTGTTGCTGGAAGTGACCCCCCGGGTTTTAGACGGAGTACCGGACGAAGGAACACAGATCCACTGGAGAAAAAGAGAAAATTCATGGATACACCGATTGAAGGCGTACACCAATGGGTACAATACCCGTAGAGAACTCCGAAGACCCAGTAGGCCAGCGCTACCCTCACATGGTTTTGGGGTTAGGCGAGTCACGCGATCTAGACAGAGTACACGTATATGGAAAATAGGTAATAATGTATGGCAAGGAGGACGAGTCTTTCTATCTAGGGACTGGCGACGAAGAGTAGACTATTTTACTGGACTCATTAACAATAGGCCCTATTTGGTAGATGCATACATGACGTAGTTAGCCCCCAAAAACATACTGCGCATGCTTAGATACATAGGACAAAATGGCATTTCAGGCCACGTACAGAAGGCGTTTAACAAACTCAGGGAGCACTATCTTAGCTCCTTCCCACCACCTTCAGAGAAACAAATGAAAGTACCGCGGTTGGTGGTAATGGGATTTACTGGTATGATCGCCAACGTAGTTCCCCTACGTGGTCTATTTTTGCGACCCAATATATTGAGTCATATCCCCCCTCAATGTATAGGTTTCAGGGAATGTCTTATGAAATCAGTCCCGCGCTTCAAGTATGGTGACACCTTAGATAGCATTTTCCTGAACGCTAAAAATGTGGCACGTGATACCGACCAAAACTATCAGTGTATATGCGCACACCCTAGTGTGTCAGACTACGTGGTGCGTATTAAGGATGGCTCAAAGTGCATGCTGACCACAAATGGGGCCTGCTTAAATGATAAAGATGCTGAAGCAGTACTTAAACTGCAAGCTGGATTTAGATCAGATTACGCTATTGACATGGGTATGAAGTCGTTCTATGCGCTGTTGAAACACGCTATCGAACAACATATGGACACGATTTGTATGGATCTGGCAATCAACTTCGTAGATCTTATAGAATGGAGGGATATTTTGTTTGCAGAAATACGTAGATGCCTAGAATACGCAGTAGATGCAGAGGAGGCACGACCGCTCACGGGTAATATCGATTTTAAGGCTGCGAAACACGCATTCAAACAAGCGCACAAACATGTGGTCATTACTAAAGTCGACAAAGCAGCAAATTGCCTGAGCGTAATGTGCAAAGCTTGTTATGCGAGAGTGACTGTAGCAGAACTAAATGGTCCGGGGTATCAACGAATCGAAGGTGAATCTTTAACGTCACTACTAGAGGAAGTTACAACGCGACAAGTTAATTACCTGACATCGGAACACTTGCCTATACCATTGGTTAGCGTCAAAAACCCGGTTACTAAAAAGTTCGAGCACGTGTTTTCGACAACCGTACCGGTACGATACCTCACACCCAAACTACACAAAGAATTTCCGGCCTTTAGAGGTATTACAGCGTGCTGCGGTACAACCACCGAAGGAATAGCTAAAGTGGTAAACGCAGTACTCGTTGGTATCAGACCGGTATTACATGCCTTATGGCGTGAAGAATGCATCAAGGTCGGCCTGATCGCGAATGAATGTTGGATCACAGGGGGTGGGGCTGACATAGTACAGATCATGCGAGGTATGGATCAAAAGGCAGCGATCTCGAAAAACGGGCTACCCCACCATCTAGAAACCTTCGACTTCGTCGCCATGTATGCCAACATACCGGTAAAATGTCTAACACGTGTTATGAAGGAACTACTAGATCTGGTATACACGTACCAGGAAAATATCGGTTTAAAATCGATGTATGTTAGGTATGGCATGAAGAATGACGGCAAGGAACCAAAAATCACCGAAATACACTGGTCTCAAAATCCTCCGGTGAACGCAAACGAAAGCAACAAACGCACTAACGAATTTGACGTAGGACGGGACAAAATGTGTGAATGGATTGACTTCGTTTTAGATGAAGGATTTGTACAATTCGGAGGGGAGATATACAAGCAGTCATCGGGTATCTTCATGGGCACAGCACCCGCACCTGATCTAGCTAACGATTTCGCGTTCATGCATGAGTTTAACTTCCTTAGTTATGATAAATAATTACGTGGAGACAAAGAAGAATGGTACTGCCCCACTATATCCCCTGGAGTTCATTGAACAGTATGGAGGTAGCACGAAGCGATTCATTGACGATATTCTCACGGTAAGACCGGGTTTACAGAGTAGCGAAGGACCAACCTTCGACCAGATCATTACGCAGGATGGTAGCACGTATGGTGGGATGTACCCACTACATGTGGTAGATTGCGACGGTGAACAGATACTTAATCCGATCTCCATCACTAAAGAACAGACCGGACAGACAGTGCATTTCCTTGACATGGAGATTCTCCAAAGTATAGCAGGAGTATCACAAATCCGAATGTACGACAAACGTGACTATATGCCCACACTGGCCGAGTACCGTAGATATCCCCATATCGAAACAAAATTGGCCAAAAAATGTTTATATGCGACCCTACATTGCCAATTATGTCGATTTGCTGTTAGATGTTCGGAGATTCAATTTTTCCAGGAAGCAGCAGCAAAGCTGATGAAGGACATGATTCAGAATATGTATGTCAGGGAGTTTTTGAGAAGCAAGTTGTACAACTTCAAAACCACTTTCTTCAAGACATCACCCATCGTTACAACCATCTATAAATCACACCTTTCCACTGTACGTGATAAGTATTGGTTTGAAGTCACGGAGAGAGTTTGGACCCTTATTGAGGAGGACAACTAGTGGAATAAGTGCCCCCCCCCCTCCCTCCCCCCCCTCCCCCCCCCCCCCCCCCACCCCCACCCCCCCCCCCCTCCCCCCCCCCAATGATATGTTGGAAGATTGAAGAACAATGTAGAGTTTGTGGAATGGAACTGGATCGTTGAATTGTTTGAAAAGGGATGGGAAAGAGGATCATCATGGTGAGAGGTGGAGTAAATGGTTGCACTCGAAGAAGAGACTGGGAGGGTCTGTACGGAGATCCGTGGGAATACTTGATAGATTTGTCCATTATAGTACTTAGGGTAAGAAGAACACCAACGAATACGGGGCTCTATGCTCGTGGGTGTGGGCAAGCAGGTGTCTGGGACTGGATGGTCGAGTTATTTATTATCTATGTTACGATACTATGTTGTGTTTAGTATATTTTATTGTTTATTTCTTTTATGTTCTGTGGCAGTGGTTGTATGTTCTTTGATTTCTTGTAGTTTGTTCTAGCCTTCGTGCCCTGATCATTGTTTGTTTGTTTGTTTTTGTTTGTTTGTTTGTTTGTTTGTTTGTTTGTTTGTTTGTTTGTTTGTTTGTTTGTTTGTTTTGTTTGTTTGTTTGTTTGTTTTGTTTGTTTGTTTGTTTGTTTGTTTTGTTTGTTTGTTTGTTTGTTTTGTTTGTTTCGTTTGTTTTGTTTGTTTTTGTTTGTTTGTTTGTTTGTTTGTTTGTTTGTTTGTTTGTTTGTTTGTTTGTTTGTTTTGTTTGTTTGTTTTGTTTGTTTGTTTGTTTGTTTGTTTGTTTTGTTTGTTTGTTTGTTTGTTTTGTTTGTTTTGTTTGTTTGTTTGTTTGTTTGTTTGTTTGTTTGTTTGTTTGTTTGTTTGTTTGTTTTGTTTGTTTGTTTGTTTGTTTGTTTGTTTGTTTGTTTGTTTGTTTGTTTGTTTGTTTGTTTGTTTGTTTGTTTTGTTTGTTTTGTTTGTTTTGTTTGTTTTGTTTGTTTGTTTGTTTTGTTTGTTTCTTTGTTTGTTTTTGTTGTTTGTGTTTGTTTGTTTGTTTGTTTGTTTGTTGTTTGTTTTTTTTTTTTTTTTTGTTCGGCTGTGCTGTGTTCTCGTACCCGGTACGTTACTCACCTCACTTGCTTTACCCATTAATTTGCGGTTATTTTGTTTTGGTTCTTCTCTGTTTCACAGTCTGTGACCACAGAATTTGTATCTCTCCAGGACTGGGAATCAGGACTGGCACTGGGTGTGGTTGATTAGAAAAAACGGGTTTAATGTGAAGACAACAACAACAACAACAATGTATCTGTTTGTTTGTTTGTTTGTTTGTTTGTTTGTTTGTTTTTTTTTTTTTTTTGTCTGTTGGTCTGTTTGTTTATTTGTTTGTTTGTTTGTTTGTTTGTTTGTGTGTTTGTTTGTGTGTTTGTTTGTTTGTCTGTTTGTTTCTTATGGTATACCCAGTGTTACTATGTTTATATCTGTGTGTTTATGCGTGGGCACACACACACGCACTGACACGGGGGAAGACAGTAACCATAACATATCACGATATGCAATATGGTTGATACGTGACGTGATTGTTCCGAAATGCTGACGGACATACGGAACATAAGAAATACGGCAAAATAATTTTATATGTTGATACATTATGGAAATAGTGTCCTACTATTCCATGGATAATTTCACATTTTTGTGGAAGACGGGTTTACAATGACATGAATTACCAACCCGTACAGGGCGTAACATAAAATCTCGGCAGAAGGCTATTTGAACTGTCAACAAAGGAAAATGACATGAAATTATACGGGTATCCACATACGATGGACACACATTATGGAAGATGGACTCTGGATGATATTGTTCCACACAAAGCTGCTTAAACCGTAAACACGGAAGCTAGCATAAAAATTACTGTAAATGGTGTGTTATAGCGAATTTCCTTCTGGACAAGGCCCACGAAATGGCCCGCGATCTTGGCATCTAATCCAGATGTCCATGAATAAGTCACAAAAATAAACACAATTGCTATAAAACTAAAAAACCATATGCATATTCTATATATACTCACACAAAACAAAATGAATAACCTAGTGTAGAATAATTATCGCAAGCTATGCTATGCCTCTCGTGCCACATACAGTAATGAAAGTGATTATTAATAGCATCACACATTATTTGCAATATTTCTAGTGGCGTGCATGTCTATATTGGCGGCTGCTCCATTTTACTTACACACTGCTGTACACTTTTACTACCACCGTCTACAGTTTTACTAGCACGGTCTCTTCTGTTGCGTACGTAGTTTAGTTGGGCTCTGGAACATTCGAACACTTTATCACGTCAGCTCTTCGGAACCTTTGACCTATCCGGGTATGACTTTACTATACCCCTTCGAAATTGTCGGAGTCACTTAGGATACCCAAAGGACTGTCAACAAGCGTCTTGATGTTGGTAACGCATTTAATCTTTAACTTCAGGTTTTGTCCATTTCAGACTGTCTAATTTCAATATATTTTAATTGTTTCTTTTTCCCCCCCACAAATAAACACACACTTACTGAATTCTACAGCCTCAGATTGTGTCCCCCTCATACAGGATATATATCCTGCATGAGGACATAAAATCCGTAAGTACGCGCGATCAAAGTATTACACCCTGCTAGTAAAGATATAAATATAGTGTGTTTACCTCGGACTATCAGACTATATGACATTAATGCCGAAGTTGCGTGCAGACCCAATTGTAATTGTATATTGTACTTCTTTATTTTATTTATCTCCATACTTGATTGATGTGGATCATACGGCTTGAACCGGTCAATACGCGATCGAAATATCGCACACAACTTGCAAAGACGAGTCTCAACGAAAACCACAGAGACACGTCTTACTGAAATCGTGTTAGCCGACAAGTGCTACCTCTAGACTACTATAGTACATATTTGATTGTATTACTTTACCTAAAACATACATAGTCAAGCCCTGAGCTATGCTGGTAAGTCTATGACGGTGTAATTTTGTACCGTCGTAGAATTACCATCATAGCCCATGGTAGTTAAGAACGGTTTACCGCCGGTGTACCTCTGAGGTCCATCAGCACTAAGCCCAACTTGACAAACCGCGAGGGGGAACGCTGAAAACACAAAGCGTCCCTCGCAAAAGTAGGACAAAGCATGCACCATAAATACCTGTATCACCCATCACCAATAATTATAATTGTAGACGATGATGAAACAGAAAATACTGCAGACACCACGTATCGTAGAATTAACTAAATATTCAACGAACTTTGAACAAAGAACGCTGACATCATCACCGTATACCAGGCAGTAGTCCTGGGCGGGTGTAAAATAGCTCAAACCATCTATATATATCAAGAACCAAATAACAGAATATGGTTCAGCCAACCCATGTACACTGAAACCTGGTGTATTATACAAATATAACGAGAAGTATAACCCCACTTTTATGGCATACCAGTAGAACAAAATCTGAACCAAAAACAACACTAGCTCGAATCTCCCCGGAAATGACCCGCATCGAAGCATACATTATTATATTAATAATACAAAATCGAGTTTGAACAATACCCCAAAAATCCAACTTAACCCCCCCAAAAATCCAGAAACGATTCACCCCGCCGTCGTGCGCCTCAATTTCATGACGCACGCAAAGGACATGAAAGCTCGATGCTGCGGCCTTCTTCGAGGTGAAACCTTCCTCTTGGAGGGAAGGGGAGGGGGAAAAAAGGGGTGGGATCACCGCTGTGAGCAGCGCACTTTTGTCATTCCGTTTGAGCTCGTCTCATACCACCTCCTTTTAGCGCTTGCGGCACCGGGTCTTGGTCCAGACCTTTGTGATTTACGTACTGCCCGATAGAGCTTTAGGTGGAAAGACAAGGAGCTGTAGCTTCAAGTGCACTGCTCGAACGCCTGTGACTGCAAAAACCTAAGACCACCTCTTCTGGATCTCCTCTGCATCCTTTCAGGTGAAAACCCGCGTGCGTACGTAAACCTGTCTATAGATTGCCCACATGCACCATCAATGAGGAATGATGGGTACGTAAAACAGCAATCCTTTATGCCGACACGACATGATCAACGGGACTGGAATGGACCGTGGATCGACATGGGTCCGCGACAACAAAAAACAGGGAGTTACTGGGTTTGGTAATCTATGTAAGGATTAACATTATCACATGACAACACCAAAAAGACCTGTCTGTGTAAAGTATACCTGTTACACCATCTCCGCCCTGACTTTTTCATCCCCATGATGAAAAACGATACATACTCAACATGCTACTAATATTAAATACAATGTATCCCCCACCATCTACCCTACGTACTAACCCCCTCTCCCCCCCCCTGCCACACACCCTAACCTAAAACCATACTGCAAAATATAATACTGCTATTGTAATAAAATCGTCTGATTGACCACTATTTACTTGTTACAAACATTTCACCCCAAAAAACCCCTGAAAATTCATACTAGATTTTATCATACCTCCTGTCAACATGGTTGATTGGTCCACACCAGGGTTCGAATTAGTTGGTGAAACGTGCGCAATTGCACCAAATTTCTGAAATATCAGCTTTTGCGCACCACAAAAAACAAAAAACTGTAGATGTGCGGCGTTCCGCACATGTGTTTTAGGCCCCCGCACACTTTTTGGCCGCAGGCCAAAAAATTGTGCGGGTCCATTTCGCCGTAGGCGATAAAAAATTTTGGGGTCCATTTTCGCCGCAGGCGAAAAATTTTTGGGTCTCTTTTCGCTAGTGGAAAATTGCGAGTTTGCAGGGTGCTAGTGGAAAATTGCGGTGATAACGGGGCGAATAAATTGATTTCAACATGTTGATGATTCCTCAGAGTTGACCTGCGCGCTGACATCCATTGCAGTTATGTGGAGCAGGTTCTGTCTATGCTTGTCTGTGTGTTGTTTGCAAGACGAGCGAATGAGACGCACATTTTGAGTATATTTACGCACATACGTCCAAAATTTTCGCCTCCGGCGGCCCTCCGGGGGCCCTCCCGGGGGGCCCTCCCAGGGGGCCCTCCGGGGGGCCTCCGGGGGCCCTCCGGGGGCCCTCCGGGGGCCCTCCGGGGGCCCTCCGGGGGCCCTCCGGGGGCCCCTGCGGGGAGCGCACCTCGCCTCCGGCTCGGTGTGCGCTACGCGCACATCCAAATGTGCCCGATGTGCGCTACGCGCACATCTTGCTGGAGCACTAATTCGAACCCTGGTCCACACCCCTGTCTCTATGTGTCTCCCCCCCCCCCTCCCTTTAACAGTTATAAGGGATAAAAAAAAAACCTTTTTTAACCCCTACCTACTAATTGCCATTAAAGATACCTTATAGGTACAAATAAATATTGCACACTACGAATATTAAAAACACAAATCACTAATTAATTAAAATCCATCCAGGTGCCTTTAAGTTTTACTCCCTAACCTGTCCTCACACACCTCTTCTGCAAAATATAATACTGCTATTATAATAAAATCGTCTGATTAACCACTATTTACTTGTTACAAACAAATTCCCCCCAAAAAAAAACCTGAAAATTCACACTAGATTTTAACATACCTCCTGTCAACATGGTTGATTGGTTCATACCCTTGTATGTATGTGTCTCCCCCCCCCCCCCCTTTAACAGTTATAAAGGATAAAACGTTGTTGTTGTTGTTCTTACTAATTGCCACTAAAGATACCTTATAGGTACAAATAAATAATGCACACTATTAAAAAACCCAAATAACTAATTAGTTTAAAATTCATCCAGGTGCTTTTAAGTTTTACTCCATAACCTGTCCTCACACACCTATTCTTATATACCATACATGGCTACAAATAGTAGAACCACTCTATCACGTAAACTCGTCGGAACACTATAGTATACCTGGTACGTTTATTTCAGACTGTTTAATTATAATTATAATTTAATTTTTATTATTTCTTCCCCCACAAATAGACACACACTTCCTGAAGTCTACAGCCTTAGATTGTGTCCCCCTCATACGGGATGTACATCCTACATGAGGACATATAACATCCGTAAGTAGGCGCGATCGAAGTATTACACTCAGCTAGCAAAGACGAGTTTCGACGAAATCCTCGAGCTCACAGCTGTTTTGTTTTTTAATATTTTAATATATCAAGCGCTCAGAGACGGCCCCACGTGGTAGCCTGAGTGACCCGGAAATTTGGATGGCGAACAGGTGGCTTACGCTAGTAGGTCCACTTTATCACGTCAATTCTTCGGAACCTTTGACCTATCCGGGTATGACTTTACTATACCCCTTCGAAATTGTCGGAGTCACTTAGGATACCCAAAGGACTGTCAAAAAGCGTCTTGATGTTGGTATCGCATTTAATCTTTAACTTCAGGTTTTGTCCATTTCAGACTGTCTAACTTTAATATATTTTAATTGTTTCTTCCCCCCCACAAATAAACACACACTTCCTGAATTCTACAGCCTCAGATTGTGTCCCCCTCATACAGGATATATATCCTGCATGAGGACATAAAATCCGTAAGTACGCGCGATCAAAGTATTACACTCTGCTAGCAAAGATATAAATATGGTGTGTTTACCTCACTATCAGACTATATGACATTAATGCCGAAGTTGCGTGCAAACCCAATTGTAAGAGTATATTGTACTTCTTTATTTAATTTATCTCCATACTTGATTGATGTGGATCATACGGCTTGAACCGGTCAATACGCGATCGAAATATCGCACACAACTTGCAAAGACGAGTCTCAACGAAATCTCTGACCTTACAATTTTGATAAATATTTTGAATACTTAAGAGACGGCTCCTATAGTTAATCTAGACTTTTTAATTTTAATTTTAATTTTGATTTTGATTTTAATTATTTTCTCCCCCCACAAATAGACACACACTTCCTGGATTCTACCCCTCATACAGGATGTACATCCTACATGAGGACACTATTTGAACTGTCAACAAAGGAAAATGACATGAAATTATACGGGTATCCACATACGATGGACACACATTATGGAAGATGGACTCTGGATGATATTGTTCCACACAAAGCTGCTTAAACCGTAAACACCGAAGCTAGCATAAAAATTACTGTAAATGGCGTATTATAGCGAATTTCCTTCTGGACAAGGCCCACGAAATGGCCCGCGATCTTGGCATCTAATCCAGATGTCCATGAATAAGTCACAAAAATAAACACAATTGCTATAAAACTAAAAAACCATATGCATATTCTATATATACTCACACAAAACAAAATGAATAACCTATCCTGAGGAGTTGACGCCACAAAAACATGACACTCCATACACATGCTACAGTAAAGAACACCGTTGTTGATGACCTCTATAACCCCCCCCCTTCTCTTCCCTTTCGAGAGAAAAACACAAAGTACTACCCGATGAACAACCCCATGACCTACTGTACAATACGAGACATTTGGCATCACCAAAAGGAAACTCCAAAGTTGTAAACCACAGAGACACGTCTTACTGAAATCGTGTTAGCCGACACGTGCTACCTCGAGACTACTATAGTACATATTTGATTGTATTACTTTACCTAAAACATACATAGTCAAACCCTGAGCTATGCTGGTAAGACTATGACGGTGTAATTTTGTACCGTCGTAGAATTACCATCATAGCCTATGGTAGTTAAGAACGGTTTACAGCGGGTGTACCTCTGAGGTCCATCGGCACTAAGCCCGACTTGACAAACCGCGAGGGGGAACGCTGAAAACACAAAGCGTCCCTCGCAAAAGTAGGACAAAGCATGCACCATACAATACCACCGTGCGCAGGTGCCTTTAAGTTTTACTCCCTAACCTGTCCTCACACACCTCTTGCATAAAATATAATACTGCTATTATAATAAAATCGTCTGATTAACCACTATTTACTTGTTACAAACAATTTCCCCCCCAAAAAACCCCTGAAAATTCATACTAGATTTTAACATACCTCCTGTCAACATGGTTGATTGGTTCATACCCTTGTATGTATATGTCTCCCCCCCCCCCTGCCCCCCCCTTTAACAATTATAAAGGATAAAACGTTGTTGTTGTTCTTACTATAATAATTGCCACTAAACATACCTCATAGGTACAAATAAATAATGCACACTATAAAAAACCCAAATCACTCATAAATTAAAAATTCATCCGGGTGCTTTTAAGTTTTACTCCACAACCTGTCCTCACACACCTCTTCTTATATACCATACATGGCTACAAATAGTAGAACCCCTCTATCACGTAAACTCGTCGGATCACTATAGTATACCTGGTACGTTTATTTCAGACTGTTTAATTTTAATTTTAATTTAATTTAATTTTTCCTTCCCCCACAAATAGACACACACTTCCTGAATTCTACAGCCTCAGATTGTGTCCCCCTCATACGGGATGTACATCCTACATGAGGACATAAAAATCCGTAAGTACGCGCGATCGAAGTATTACACTCAGCTAGCAAAGATGAGTTTCGACGAAATCCTCGAGCTCACAGCTGTTGTTGTTGTTGTTGTTGTTGTTGTTGTTGTTGTTGTTGTTGTTGTTGTTGTTGTTGTTGTTTTTTTAATACCTGTATCACCCATCACCAATAATTATATTTGTAGACGATGATGAAACAGAAAATACTGCAGACACCACGTATCGTAGAATTAACTAAATATTCAACGAACTTTGAACAAAGAATGCTGACATCATCACCGTATACCAGGCAGTAGTCCTGGGCGGGTGTAAAATAGCTCAAACCATCTATATATATCAAGAACCAAATAACAGAATATGGTTCAGCCAACCCATGTACACTGAAACCTGGTGTATTATACAAATATAACGAGAAGTATAACCCCACTTTTATGGCATACCAGTAGAACAAACATCTGAACCAAAAACAACACACTAGCTCGAATCTCCCGGAAATAACCCGCATAGAAGCATATCATTATTATATTAATAATACAAAATCGAGTTTGAACATACCCAAAAATCCAAACTTAACCCCCCAAAAAATCCAGAAACGATTCACCCCGCCGCCGTGCGTCTCAATTTCATGACGCACGCAAAGGACATGAAAGCTCATGCTGCCCGGCCTTCTTCGAGGTGAAACCTTCCTCTTGGAGGGAAGGGGGGGGAATAAAGGGGTGGGATCACCGCTGTGAGCAGCGCACTTTTGTCATTCCGTTTGAGCTCGTCTCATACCACCCCCTTTTAGCGCTTGCGGCACCAGGTCTTGGTCCAGACCTTTGTGATTTACGTACTGCCCGATAGAGCTTTAGGTGGAAAGACAAGGAGCTGTAGCTTCAAGTGCACTGCTCGAACGCCTGTGACTGCAAAAACCTAAGACCACCTCTTCTGGATCTCCTCTGCATCCTTTCAGGTGAAAAACCGCGTGCGTGCGTAAACCTGTCTATAGATTGCCCACATGCACCATCAATGAGGAATGATGGGTACGTAAAACAGCAATCTTCTATGCCGACACGACCTTATCAACGGGACTGGAATGGACCGTGGATCGACATGGGTCCGCGACTACAAAAAACAGGGAGTTACTGGGTTTGGTAATCTATGTAAGGATCAACATTATCACATGACAACACCAAAAAGACCTGTCTGTGTAAAGTATACCTGTTACACCATCTCCGCCCTGACTTTTTCACCCCCATGCTGAAATACGATACATACTCAACATGCTACTATTAATAATATTAAAATACAATGTATCCCCCACCATCTACCCTACGTACTAACCCCCTCTTCCCCCCCCCTGTCACACACCCTAACCTAAAACCATACTGCAAAATATAATACTGCTATTATAATAAAATCGTCTGATTGACCACTATTTACTTGTTACAAACAATTTCCCCCCAAAAAAACCCTGAAAATTCATACTAGATTTTAACATACCTCCTGTCAACATGGTTGATTGGTTCACACCCCTGTCTCTATGTGTGTGYCCCCCCCCTCCCTTTAACAGTTATAAGGGATACAAACCCCCCCCCTTTTTTTTCTTTTTTTTTTAACCCCTACCTACTAATTGCCATTAAAGATACCTTATAGGTACAAATAAATAATGCACACTACGAATATTTTTTTAAAAACCCAAATCACTAATTAATTAAAAATCCATCCAGGTGCCTTTAAGTTTTACTCCCTAACCTGTCCTCACACACCTCTTATGCAAAAATATAATACTGCTATTATAATAAAATCGTCTGATTAACCACTATTTACTCGTTACAAACAATTTCCCCCCCAAAAAACCCCTGAAAATTCATACTAGATTTTAACATACCTCCTGTCAACATGGTTGATTGGTTCATACCCTTGTATGTATATGTCTCCCCCCCCCTGCCCCCCCCTTTAACAATTATAAAGGATAAAACATTGTTGTTGTTCTTACTAATTGCCACTAAACATACCTTATAGGTACAAATAAATAATGCACACTATAAAAAACCCAAATCACTCATTATTAAAAATTCATCCGGGTGCTTTTAAGTTGTACTCCATAACCTGTCCTCACACACCTCTTCTTATATACCATACATGGCTACAAATAGTAGAACCCCTCTATCACGTAAACTCGTCGGAACACTATAGTATACCTGGTACGTTTATTTCAGACTGTTTAATTTTAATTTTAATTTAATTTAATTTTTCCTTCCCCCAGAAATAGACACACACTTCCTGAATTCTACAGCCTCAGATTGTGTCCCCCTCATACGGGATGTACATCCTACATGAGGACATATAAAATCCGTAAGTACGCGCGATCGAAGTATTACACTCAGCTAGCAAAGATGAGTTTCGACGAAATCCTCGAGCTCACAGCTGTTGTTTTTTTAATGTTTTAATATACCATATACATACCTGGTACCTGGTACGTACTACTTGGTTTATGGGTGGTTGTGTGGTCTGCGTCTCATACAAAAAAAATAAAACTGTTTTTTCTGTCATACGCTTCCACAAGAAACTACACCTGCCTGCAACCCTTCAATATTAAGTCACAAACAGACGAGTCAAAAGGGGTCCATTTATAAACCTAAAAAAAACATAAGAAACGGCCTTCCTTATATGGAATCGAGTTTGGACAAAATATATTTTGATGGTTAGCGATTTGCACAACGAAAATTCATCGGTTTTCTGCTTGTGTCTTCAGCATTATCTTCCCCAAATTCGATCTCAATCGGAAACAACGATTTTTCGTACCTCAGAAACTTGGTGTTTTCGAGTTTTCGTGGATTTCTGGAGATCAAGTTGACAAACAACAAGGTTTGAAATTGTACAGAAATTTTAATCGCATAACCTATATTTTAAAGTGGCTCACGAATTACGACTTCAGGAAAAATGTCTCGTGTTTTGGCTTCACCCCGCAGAAGGTATAGAGACTAGGTCTTGCTTGCTACTCCCGAGATTTACCTAGGGTTATCTATATCGGACTCTTCAAACCTGTCTGTCTTTCTCTCTGTCTGAATCCTGGTTTTAAAAGAGGCATCAATCCACGACAAAACTAACCCCAAACCTGAGGCACAATGCCGCGCGCAGCAAAAAACAAACGCCGACACACGTGCGAGTCGGTACGAGCGGCAAAATTGTAAAAACAAATCCTATGGCGCATGGATCGTGAAAATAGTGGGATCACATCGTCGAGTCACAGCACGACTAATGAAAAAGCATCATGCAGTATCGCTTCAGGCTGCAAGCTTTTGACCAGAAAGGGCGTTGCGTTGTATTACGTGGCGTTTTTTGCCAGGGAGGTTTCCAATGCTACAGAAAAATCGGAGTTCATGTCTCACGAATCACAGGTGATATCAAAGCGGGTTCGGCAATTGCGCACAGGCCATGGATCGAAACAGATAAAGGTTTTAACGGTAGATACCTTTGTTCCCCAAGAGCGTTCTCAGCGGCAACACCCCCTGCTGGCTGTCGACCGCACAAGCTGGCTTCTCGCCAAATTGTCGGGCAGCAGGTCCCCGCGCAGGAAGCCCTAGGTCGTTACGGTAAATGATGTGGCGTTTTTTGCAAGGGTCGTTTCCAACTCTCTAGTAATTTGCGCACAATTATCCTAGGGTTCGTATAAACTTAACTACTTACAACTTACGGACGTGCGTACTATTTTTGTCATGCCGCCAGCACGAGTGATGCTCAAGGCACTGGTTGTAGTGGCCGCGAGCACACTAACCATGACACGACATACACATATAAAGAGTGACATCGGAGTCTTGCCCTCACGACTATTTATTTATGCGTTCTTCCATAAAGTACCGTGGTGGCTGATTACCGTACCTAGGCAAAGCGGTGGTACAGTGGAGAAAAACTAACGCGGGCGCGTGCTCGTGCAAATCCGTGGTTGCTAATTACTGTACCACGCAAAACGCGGTGGCCGACCACCGCGGGTGCGTGCCGTGCAACTGCCGTGGTTTTATATTACCGTACAGACGTGCTTTATGATTATTGTACCGAGAATACCGCGGCGGCCCATTACCGCCGGAAGGTGCCGTGCAAATGCCGTGATCGCGAAAAGCGGTGCAATGATCTACCTTATTGGGAATTATACAGACAGCGCTGAACATTAATGGTCCGAGTTCGTAAAATTTATAGAGGCATGGCCAATCTGCGAATATACAATGTGTCGTCTGGGCCAGCACGTAGTACTCCACCCCATAACAAATTCCACTCCAACTACAAGTACAGTGGTACCCTCCCCGAGTACCCGTGGCGAACGCCCCCCCGCCAACACCGGAAAAGTAATAAGAGGGCATTCGCCCTTAGTCTCGGCTATTTGGGGAGATTACCTGGGTACCCATCAAACAGCAGGGTAGCCTTGGTATGCGTCTAACAACCGGTTACCCGGGAAACTTGCAACGACCAAAGGGCCGGTAACGCAAAGAGTACAACGTTCAATAGGGCATCCGCAACAATGATATATACAACTTATACAACAGACTAGGCGGTACTACTTCATCGCGCGTGAGGTACATACAGTAGTTTTAAGACAGGCAGATCAGTCATGGAAGAAAAGGGAAATGGTTTCGATGCGCGTTGCCTGTCACCTTGTTAGGCATGTCATCTATTGTTAGTCAGACGTGACAATAGTAACGAAATCCAGGTGCCTGCATGAAAATCAAAACGATAAGAAAACTCTGTGGGAAACCTCCATGAAAACAAAACGAATTCGTATGGATACCGTGACCCGACGGAATGGCAACATTATCAATACTACTATATATGTTGAACCTAAAAAGCAAGACTGACTTTACCGGGATGTGTATTATGAGGACCTGGTACTGCTAAAGAGTGCCCGGGTGCTTCCCAAACAGGATACTTATCAAGTGTGTACAATACATGAAATTAACAGGTTCTCTGGAGGTTTTGTAAAAAAAACTGTCCACGGGGCGTCACGTAAGCGATGAAAACATGCCTACCCAGCGTCTCCAGGATAAAACATCGGGTACATAGGGCCCAAATACCCGACGGGTATGGAGGGCTACTCCTATCCGCGTTCAATATGTGCACGACCGGGCAATACTCGAGAGCACTCGGGTATTTGGCAAAGGTGCTGCACTTCTACTACCCAGTGATTCATCTCCGATAAAATGAAATAATGCGCGAACGAAGATACCTGATACCACGTCGTAGACTCCAAGCGGCTTCCGCCGTCCAGATCAGAAAAAAAAAAAATACCTTCGCGAGAAGATGGTCTGGCATTTCCCCCTCGAGTGAAAACTGCATTGACGCCGGGCTCTTAATCAAGAGCTTTCCGGTGCCCATGACAAAAGAGGCGTCTGTGTTGCCAATGCCTGTGGCGAATTGCCCAAAGGCCCCCGCATTACACGTATGCGAATCCGTTCCGAACAAAACCTAAAAAGAAGGAAGCCAGAAGAAGGCAAAGGTATCGAGAAGCGTCGCGAGATATGATCTGCGTGTATAAAATCTTGAAGGGCAGACTCTTCCCGACCAATCAAATTTGGTACTGAGGTACAGGAACCACGAACAAAACAAACAAACATACAAAGTATATAAGAAAGATGTACTCTTCGACCACCTTCCTTTAGATGCCAAACCACACAACACCTCGGTCTTCCCGTAACATGACAAGGCTATGAGAAATGATCCAGTCAAATCGTTGTGCTCCACAATGACACTTATGCGAAACAAAGAGGGAGCGATAAAAATATAGTAAAGAGTGTACTGCGGTACGAAATGATGAAACATGCCAGTACAATATGCGACGAGAGGAAGAAGCTCTTGACCGTTGTTTGCTCACCTCTCCTGGCCTGGTGTGACCCTCCTGGGCGAGCGCCACATGGCAGACGCCTTTGTAGTTCGGATTGACCTTGAAGTTGCCGCGGTCCGTGATGTCGTAAAAATATTTGATGCTCTGATAATCACATAAAATAAACCATCGGGCATGATGTAGTTGGCATCAAAATTGAACGCGCCATGGACTGCTTCTCAGAACGCAAGAGCCAATAGGATGTTTACCTCTGCACAACATTACTTTAGGAAGAGACCGCTCGCCCCGATGGTCTAGTGGTACCCTCGAATGCTTCTAGAGTTGATTTACGGAGTTCAAACCCCATGTGGGTCGGACTTTTGAGTTTATTTGCAATACTAAATAAAAAACGGCGTCAATTGCTGAAAGCGCTTATTGATAGTAGCGTGGGTGGACACAATTCGTTGAGAGTCCAAAAGGGAAGAAAGGGCTGAAGTCGTCTCGCGATAAAAATGCAAGACACGAACCGTAGTGGGGGAGGAGGGAGGGGAGCCTACTTTGTGACGCCGGATCTGAGTTACGACCAGGAAGGAGAGAGAAAGAAAGGGCGGAGATGATAAAAGGGATGGAAAAAAAAGAAGAAAAAAATGTTTCGGAGGCAGCGATGAGACGCGACAATGACACCAGGCAATCACAGGATCGACACACATGCTCCGGCGCTGCCTGGGCGGACTGGTT
Source organism: Saccharina japonica (assembly GCA_008828725.1). Taxonomy (NCBI): domain Eukaryota; class Phaeophyceae; order Laminariales; family Laminariaceae; genus Saccharina; species Saccharina japonica. Next base: position 79,708 of record MEHQ01000323.1, on the reverse strand, counting down.
CTGACGTGTTTCTTTTGGGCTATTTCGTACAAAAAAATACAAATGCTGATGAAAGGGCCGCTGTCTTGGATCGGTGGTTTGGGTTGCGCACGCCGCTCGCGGGCATACCCGACTATATTTTCGCACGTCTGTTGTGGCAAGGGATGCAAAGACTGCAGAAAAATAAAACAACTTCCAGCAACTAATGGTCCGGAAAGCCGGCACTCACTGGTCTAAACACGGTGGGGTGTCGGCTTCGCGGTGGTATAAAACGTGGCAGCGTAGACATCCTGCGTCGCAATGCTGTCACAAGACTGTACTCGGCATGCGTCCAATTCTAAAAATGACGATACAAACAGCCAAGTCCGGGGGAAAGCAGAGTACCGCCTTGGGATCTCGAAGGGGGTTCATGCCCGGGAATGAAGGAACGAATACATGAAAAAAAGGCAACAAAAGTGAGTCAACGTCAAAACGTCAAGAAGCGAGATGCGTGGCCGACTCACCCAGAAACCGGCCCATGACCTGTCTATTGTACGACCTGCAGAATCTATGTTTCCCCTTGGTGTAAGTATACTGCACAAATTCAGCCCAGAAAAATGTACATTTCACGGGTGTTCGTGCTTGTATAGGTTGAAGAGTGCATCATGTCAGGATACCGACACACCTGTCGTCCAAGCACAATATTCCTTTATTTTACCGCGAAGTGTTTTTATAAAAAAAAACGACTTCGTGGGGATATTAAGACATCTTGAAGATAAAATATCAGGGCCTTGTTTGCATTGCACGAAACATCCTGTCGTAGGAAGAGCTGACTATTCAAACAGAGGAGATTATCGGCGAATCCTAACAATCTAGCATATGGCTTGCCTGCTGGTTGACGAAGTCCCGAAGAATGTCGACATTACGGTTTGCGCGAGGATCCGCCGTGAAAATGTAGTGGTCTGGAATGATAACAACTCCGTCCCGGTCCCAAACCTGCACGAAAGCCGGTCGAAACGAAAATACGCCAGCGTTTAAACCGCAGATCGGTGCGGAAAGTCAATGCGCATTAAATCACACAATATGGTAACAGTAGTTTAAACAAAAGAAATATGAGCGATGTCAATCTTAACGATGCATTCCATTTGTCTTGCGGCTTGTGCCTACAACAGGAAAAAAAACCAACGTCTGTCCTCATATTTTTCCCTACAACCACTCATTTAATACGTCAGCGTGAGGCATTTCATACTAGATATACCGTAGCCCTGCGCGTTGAATTCTGTATTATCCGACAAAAGTGCCATAGACATCGATGGAATAAGAATCAAACGCGACCACCTTGCGCAGTGGAACAACTTCCTGGCGCACGGGAAGTAATTAAAAACTTACTGAACTATTGACACAACTCTTTGCATCACGAATTGATCGGCCTACGTTACGAATTAAGTATGCATACTCTGCAATAACCTACAAAATCACATAATCTGAACGTGAAGAGCATCCGTTTTGTTGGTTTGCTTTCTCGAGGCCAAAAACAACAACGAAAGTAGGTATTTTCAAGAATTTCAGCTCTTTTCGAGGTCGTTGCTTTGACACAAACCCCAAGAAAATGATACGGCGCTCGAAGGCTGCATGGGATTTCTTGGACAGGACAGAAAAGGAGAAGACTCTCAAAGACCGGAAACCGTACCGGAAGTAATCTGTTGTTGGTTGTTACGGAGAATGAGGCGTTTTGGTTCCCAGTATTTGGTTACATGAACTCACTCTGGTTTCAGCATTTGGCTGCTCGTGTGAGTGGGAATACCAAGTGAATACAGCGCGAAACGGGACTGGAAAACTGGTAGACACGCAAACAAACAGGTCTGCTGCTTTTAGCTGGCCAGCGGTTGCTAGGCCAGGTATTTCAGTACCCAGCTCGGAAAGGAATGCGTGAGGCGAATCGACTCGGACACGGAGCGGGCAGCGGGTGCGCAAACGCCAACATCATGCACATCTAAAACTGGTATGTTGACATGTGGTTTGTTCATCTCTTGACGCTTGAGGCCCGTTATGTGCGATCGCTCTGCTTTACGAGGACTTTATACCTGGTACAATGTATACAGCAGTAGAGCAGCGCTCATACATACAAGGTAGCTGTAGTCGTACACGTACAAGGTACCGCAGGGTAAGTTGGACGAGAGCTCTGCGAGCAAGTTGGAAACAGAGATAATTCCCTTCCTGCGCATTAAGTATATACCAGTGCAGAAGTTAACACGATTGCGCGTACGGGTGAGGGGGAGTCGGGGAGGGCGAGTTGTTGATGCAGGTCGCACAAACGTCCCACCATCATACCAATGAAAATGCAAAGGAATTGCAATCCCTGACTTCAATTTGTGATCAAGCACGTGCATGTGCACGACAGAGCGCGGAACGATACATCATTGGACTCTCACCTCGAGCGAAGGCAGGGATAGTATGGTACCCATTAACCACTCGACGCGAGGGAGTGATGGCGTACCGTGGTGCTTATTCGTATAAACATACCGGTCGCCCCGGTAGAGTAGTGGTCAGCTTCAAAGGCTACTATCATTGGTCCCCAAGTTCGAATCCCACCGTGGTGACCTTTTTACTTTATTTGAAAAAAAAAGGAACCAATTGCTGAAAGCGCCTTTGTGGCGTGGGTAGGCGGAATCCGACGCAAGTCCACTAGGGAAGAAAGCGCTGAAAACTTCTCGCGATAAAAACGCAAGGCAAGAACCGTAGTGGGGGAGGAAGGAGAAGAGCCTACTTTGTGACCCCGGATCTGAGTTACGACCAGGAAGGAGAGAGAAAGGAAGGGCGAAGATAACAATAGACCAAAATAAAAAACAACAATAAAACACTCTTTCTCACTTGTACTTTTGTCAGCACTATGTCGGATTACCGCATTACCTTCTTACGACGAGGCTGATTTGGCGGTAAGTAACAAGGATGGGCTGCGGTAATTACTGTAGGTCCCTTGCCCCCTAAATACAAAAGCCACACATTTCCACATAAAACCCCTGCATTGTTTGCTCCCTTGGGCAGCTCCTGCCTTTCATATTTCCCCTTTTTCGCTTGCGCTGTGGCCCTGCGATCTGCTGCGACCATAGCGAAAAAGTCCAAGCACGCTGGTCTGCGTCAGAAGTTCGGTCGGTTTATCAGGCCGACTATCATGGGATCGGAATCCAGAACAGGATGTTTCAACACTTTCGCGGGCCTTTTCTCCCGGGGACGCTAAACAATATCGCCTACTATATCGAATAGCCATTGGTCAATTTCCGAGAGAAATCTAGTGGTATTAGCCGATTTTGCAGGCTCAAATTTCAACGGATGGCTAACCCAAGCCAACTGCCCTTGTTTCTATATTTTTCATCGAAACGGCGTAAAAAATACGAAACAGGCGGCCTGGTTCGAATTATTTTATTGGAAACCGGGTGAAAAAACAAAGTAGGGCCAGTTGGCCATCCGTTGAAATTTCGAGCCTGGAAAATCGGCCAATAGCACTAGATTCCTCTGCAAAATTGACCAATGGCTCGTTGAGGTAGTTGGGGACATTTTTTAGCGGTCCCTGGAGAAAAAACCAACAAAGGTATTGAAAATCCTGTTCTAGATTCCGATTCCATAATAGTCGACCTCAACATCCCCGCTGGCCAAGTATATAATAATAGTACACATACCAGGTGTTGGGTAAATCACATAAAAAAGAACGAAAAAAGAAGAAGAAAAAAACGCTGTCCACATTAATGTATGATATGTGCCTGTTGATCCTAGCGGGGATGTGTCTTAAAAGTCCCCTTTAGTCGCCGCAATTACTCATAAGAATATCATATGTCCGAAAATGGCGTAATTATTTTAAGCACGAGAATTTCCAGCCATAATCCGACATCATTGCTTGTCAGCATGGACGTGAATACACCATGAGACTATACTTATCCGTACAAGTAATTATGGCATACCGAACTAAGATATGCGTACCACCTTGAGCAGTTTACATGGTGGGAGGAAAAAAACGGAGTCAAAAGATGCTTGGAGGTTGATAGTTTATATGAAGGGCACAAACATGCATTTTATTGATGTTGGTTGAATTGTGGGCGACAATAGCGAACTTGGATTTCACGTCGCGGTAGGGCACTGAAAAAGTGACAGCAGCACGATGCCGCCGGTGCTTCAACAAATTTATCCTGCTGATATTTCTTCAGGTTAACGTTTGCCCGTACGCATTGATGTTTGCCCGTACGAGTATATAAAACGGAAAAATGAGGGAGTAACCCCCCACGAGCATTGTTGGGTGAGAAAGATTCTTCACAGCCAACCGCTAAAAAGGTCTAGAACGCGGACATGAGTACATCATATGGCATACAATGGACGAGTGTCTCACCACGCGCATTACTGGGTGAAAGAAAATATTTGCAGCCAAACACTCGAGAGGTCTTGGGCGCGAATACTTGAAGATAGTCGACCGCAAGGCCATTACGTGCATCTTGCTGGGTGAACGGGTGTGACACGATTTGAATACACTGCGTATAACCGATCAACGTTAAAGCTCGTCCTGCACATTGGCGGGTGGCAATAATAATAATTACGTATTATCGTATTACATCTTGGTTCACACGTTGCGGCTGGGCGGCGGAAAACTTGCAATCATATGGCTTCGCTGGTGCAGAGCAACTGCATATTCATGCTGGTAGCGTCCGCGCTGTCGCGGTGACGCATCTAGAGTAAATTAAAATTACCGAGCGCATGTACGAGGACAAAATATGGCAAAATTAACAAGTGACTCCCCACAGCCGAACGCGTAAGAGGTATTGAGCGCGGATACGATAATATAAGGACTCAAAAGACATGCATGACAACTCCCCACACGCATTGTTGGGTAACATAGAATATTTAACGGCAAAATATCGGAAGGTGTTGCACGCGAATACTTGTATACAAGGTTCCCCTCCGGAAGTACTTAAGGGAGTAGCGCAAGAACGGACATGAAAACCAAACAGCATATATTTGAATTGACTTGATTTTTGTGAGCAAGCCAATAATTACTTGGTTTAGGTTGGGTTCAAAAATGACTCGGTTTTTGTGTGGGTGGTATAAATTGACTTATTTTAGTGTGCGGGCAGGAAATGATCGAAATTGATTTGCTTTCAGTGTAGGGATCAAAATTGACTTGGCATTCATTATTTCGTTTGCCCTCCGACAATATGCAAAAGTGAGATTCAACATTGATCTCTCACAAGCATTCGCGAACGTGAAAAAAACGGAAAACAAAAAAACTAGGCTAACTAAAACCGAAAATAAACCTATATTACATAGATGTATGATATGAAGTCTGACTCTTGTCTGTACCTACTTCCAGCCTGATCAAGGCAATTGTTGTTTAATTTAGTGTCTCGATCGAAATTGAGGTATTTTTTGTGGGCGGGCTGAAAATGACTTGGTTTCTTGTCGGAACCGCAAGTGACTTGGTTTTGGTGTGGGTAGTCGAAATGGACTTGGTTTTTATGTCGGGGCATCGAAATTGACTTGGACTGGCATGTCCACGGTGGGTAAACGCACCCGGTACAACCTGGCACTTTTCTTGGTCGCATCGATGCCCGAGGCAACAACACGTGAACCACAATCCGAGGCCACCGGGAGAACAGCCGCGCCCATGCCTACAGACCATGGCACAGCGTACCCCGACGGTGGCTCCTCAAAACCAACCATGGCGGTCGTAATCCAACTTTTCAACCAGCTCGATGCTCCGACACGATAAAAAACCGAGTGATCGACCCAAAAACAGGAGGATACGCTCAAGACTTCGACAGCACCGTCGCCGTCCCTGTCTCGCCCGTGGGGTTTCAGGGCCCTACGCCCACCTAAGACACCCTGAGAGCGATAGCTTCCTAGCCTGGGCCACCGAAAGCAAAAGTGTTCTGGCGGCGGCGCGCACGCGCCGACGCATGCCTTCGCTCTCGTCTACTCTCGTTGGGTGTATTCCCCTGGGCGTTGTGAGGCAGGCTGCGTTTTTCGACTTCAGATGCATGCCTTCGCTCTTGTCTAATCTCGTTGGGTTTTTACACGGGCGCTGTGAGGCGGGCTACGTTTCGTTAAATTCAGAAGTATTTGAACAAGCAATTCACTATTCTAGGACGCAAACCAGTTTTGTTTTGCGAAATCAAATCCAAACTGAATTTTATTTTCCAAATTGTCTTTTTTGCTGTCTCCGTTAATATGGGCCATCAGTGTCCACTATGGTAACAGTTTAAAATGTCTCATTAAAGAAACAACTATATGCTAAGGCCGTTTCCTATGCGGTTCAATTTAGAGCTCCAGGTTTGTATTTTTCGATCTCAAAAACGAAAGCACTGTCCTATGCAGTCCGATTGTGCAAAATATGACCGGAATTTTTCCGATTCGAGAATCTGATGGCCCAAGTTGTCAGATTTTGGCCAAAAATCCGACGACTTGGGTCATCCGATTTTCAAATAAAAAAATCGCATAGCTCTAAATTCGAGATGTAATCCACGCAGCAAGCAAGCAGCAGCGGCAACCCGATCGATGAGTTGGATGGTGGCACAGCGACGTTGCCTCGCGTCCGACACGCAGCCGGCGATCGGTGCGTCTCTCAGTCGCCAAACTGCAGTCGGCAGGCGCGGAATCGGGCCTAGAGACGAAGGGAAGCGCACTCGGCGCGCGCCTCTCCGTACTTGTAGACTTTACAGCAGCAGCCGCAGCAGCAGTACAGTCAGTCAACGCTCGGATGCTTTGTTGTGTCAATATACAAAACACTAAGACAGGTCCACTCGGGCGCACTCGGCGCGTCGCCGCCAGACCAGAGGCAGCCAGCATGGCTTCCGACGCTTGGGTCCTACGCCCAGGACAGCGCACTTGGCGCGTCTCTTCGCGGCGCCAGACCATGACCACAGCAGTTGGTCTCGCCGTTTGCTCAAATATCTGGACGTACAACAAATCCGTGTTTTCTCGCATAAGAAGACTGCTTCGATTAACTAACTAGGTCTCTGAAAAATCGATTGGGCCATAATCTGAAGCTCAAAAATTAATCGCATAGGAAACGGCCTAAACGCTGTACGAATACAGAGGGCTCTAATACCCTTGCGTGCCAGTGACGTGTGATGGCAGATATTCTTGAGTATTTTTGTTGAAAGGGATAAAGCTCTTCTACCAAACAAAAAGGCAATGAAAAAAACGTAGTCATTTGACCATTGACCACGAATGTATTTGGAGGGCGGGGGGGGGGGTCGATGCAGCTGTACCTGGTACTCTTTACCTGCATGCCAAAAAAAGATAAACAGAAAATGTCCGGGAGTTGAACTCACGTTTTATATTCAAGTCGGGAAGTCGGACGCTACATGTTACGTGACTACTTGCCAGAAAAAATATAATCGATTCTAGAGCCAGACCACCCGAAAACTGGTATCATCGCATGCGTCGGCAAGCAGCATGATGGGCATACGCATGACACATGAAGCCCATCAACAGCAACAGAAAGCAGCAGCGCAGTGGTGGTGGTGAGGTTTAGGGACGGATTGCTGGCTGCTACGTATGAAAAACACAACGTGCCCGTAGCAAAAAAAAAAGCACAGCACAGAGATCTGTTTTCCGAGGCGCACAGCAGTGATGTACCAAACTGTCCGAAACGTGTAGACTTCCAGGCTTTTTTTCAACAAACGCTGCTTACATTCTCGGACAGCGGAGAGATTCATACATGAGCATCGATCTGCAGGTACAACGATTCGGAAGATCGCAGGGTTGGACAAAAGCAACTCGCCACGTTACAGCACGGATCTGCGGCACGTGCATGCATGGTGCAATGCCTGCTGATGCTGATGGGCGGCAGGTTTGTATGTTGTACTTTAAGCACGCTCTCTGCGGTGTTGTTGCTGTTCTTGTGTTTCTCCCCTTGCTCCGGGCGAGAAACACACAAAAACGTACGAATAAAATAAAAACAGGGTCCTATGCTGAGAACCCTCGGAAATATTAATATCCACTCCGCCCGGAACAAACTTTGAGCGCGTGTCACGCGAGCTACAGTGCTCGGATCGAGCTCAAACCTCGACCAGCGTCTCCGGGCGTGCTTCCCGCGTCGGTCAAGTTAGAGTTTTGCCGAAAAGTGTTCGTACGCAGAAAGCAAGGCTAGATTCACCCTCAAGCGGACCGATACCTTCTTGCTGCTGCGCACCCGCCGCGAAGCGTGCGCAGCGGTGTAGACAGCAATGTCTATCTCACTTTTGTGCGCGGAGGCAGACGCCATCAGGAAGGTGGACGGACACTACGTACACGGCCCTAGGGGTGTTTGCTAGAGGGAGCTGAACTGTCTCAGTAACCTGGCTACGCCACCAAAGGAATGGGGAGCGTGTGGCGACGAGCTGAAGACTGGGCTGGTTGACCCCTTAGGCGCGAGAATTTTTATTTCCCAGACCAAGCACCCTGAGTGCAACAAGGGAGAAAGCGAGGAACCGACTGGGAAGGACCGCAACGAGAGCGTGTACAGACGGAGCCGGTCGAGTGTGGTCGTCCAAGGACTGGCCAGAGCGGCACCGGAGCAGCGCGCGAGCAGCGGCGCCGGAGCATCTCGCCGGAGCAGCGAGACACCGGAGCATACGGGCAACATCGACCCGCGGAAAGGACGGACAAACATTATTTTTTTTTACAACAATTTGTTTTTTTCCCCACTGAATGTTGATATTGGGTCTGTGTGTATGACGTCACTGGTTTTGTAGAGAGACGCAGCAGAGATGGCGCGGATACCCCGGGTGCCTTAATTTTGTGTCTGCCTCATGGAAGACCCCTTCAATGCGAAACGATTCCTAATCAGTGTCGATGTTTATAATGCTGTGGCTAACACAGACGTTCAGGATAGATTCGGGTAATTGTCAATTGAACTGATGGCTTTGGTTGGCTGTTATTTTTCACTGTGTGCCCGCGGACTGTCATTCTGGCAGCACTTCAGACAGCAGCTGCGTGCTCCATCTTGTTCCCACGCCTACCGTGTGTTTTTGTACAGACAGCACTTCAGACAGTAGTTACGCTGTAGTCGGCAAATTCATTGGTAAAGAGTGGGAGGGGGGGGGGGGGGGACGATGCTGCTGTAGTCGAATGGAGATTGCGGGCGTGTAGTTCAGTTTTGGACACGCATCACATGCTGTAGGGATTTCAGGTGTACCTTTTCGGACTTGTGTATCCTTTCCCTGCTAAGTGTGCGTGTTCTTTAGGATTCTCTGATGGCTCTAGCACTTTTGTGACCACGGGCTGTGATCTTGCTAGATTAGACTATAGGGATTAGCAACTGAACCGAGTTTAATGTGAAGACAACAACAACAATATCGCTGGTGTAGAGCAACTGATAATACCTGCCGGTACCTCTCGCGCTCTCGCGTTGGGGCGCACAGTTTCTTCAGCCTGACGTGATTCTCCGAGTATATAATACCCTGGTATGGCAAAATTAACGAGTGAGCCCCCACGCGCACTGTTGTGTATGATAACCTTCACAGCTAAACACTCCAGTAGTCTTGAGCACGGATGCTAGTCAAAGGTCGACCGCAAGGACACAAATTACGTCTTGATCGGGGAATGTCAGTAGCACTAGCGCGTACTTGATTGAAAATGAAACACCAAAATCGCTACGTGTTGCGGCAAAGCGACGAAAATATATTGCCCTATAGTACTGCTGGGTATACGCAGCGCCACTCTACATACCCTTGCCGGTACCTCTCATGTTTGGCGATGTGGCGAAGATATTTGTAAGAAGCATCACACTGTTTGCTGAACAGCAGTACGTGAAACAGACGAAAAATCAGGTAATTTTAACAGCCGTGAAGTGTCATTGAAGAGTCTTGCAAGTACCTATCACGCGGTCACGATGGGGCCCAGAATGCGAAAAGGGTTACATATCTGTCTAACTAAACAGCAATACAGGAAAATGCGATAGATAACACAAGATATGTGAAACGTAAATCAGCGATTTGTTTTGCCCTTGTAGCAGCGGAGCAGTTGCATGCATGAAAAAAATGACCCCATGTCGATTGTTAATCTCTGGCGCTCGAGAGCCGAGGGGGTACATTCGTGTTTTGAGATGGCTCGGAATATGATCAATCACATTCGCCGGGCATATTGTGGAAACGTGAGGCCATCAAGTTTGCCCCCCCGAACGAAGGCAGAGATACTAAAATACCAGTAACCATTTTAGGGGTAGTACCCGTTCGTTTACTATCCGAGTGCCCAGCGGGTTTACCCGGACGAGAACTAGTCGTCACCGATGCCGGGTCCGACCCAACACCCGCCAGGTTTTTCGGACCGACCCGGGTACCCAGGTAGCACCTGGTCCATGTGGTCAGAATTGACTGCAAGTATCTCCAGAACCCTTCTAACGAGCAAACGATCCAGCTCAACATACCTTTCGGGTTCCAGTGGCTGGTACACGTGAAAACAAAACAAAACAAAAACACCACAAATGCCGGGTACCCGGTTCGGTTCGCAACGTGCCCCTAAGGCCAGCATGACTTGACAATTATAGGTGGGCACCAGATGGCAAATTCGGTAAACCGAAAACCGGACAAGAGGCGGTACTATCGAAAACAAACACTGGTTAAATCGTTTTATTTCGGCCGGTTGAAACCGGTTAACCGACAACAGGTCTAACTGGTTTAAACACGTTGAAGCATTCATAATACGGAAAACCGGTTTCGTTTCGATTTGCACCCTTGTTGTGTACCTGGTACTCTTGAGTGCTGAATTGATTATGTAAGCAAATGCAACTCTTCGAGATAGAACAAATACTAAGCGTATTGATATTGATCGAATCGAAAGATAGTATTTAAAAAGAGGGACGTCAGTTGCCAGAGAAGCCACTAAAATCAGATTCGCACACTCCACGTTCCCGAAGCTACACAAACCATCAGGGAAAACGTCGTGCGGCGAGTACAAGCAACGGCCGCCCTGCTCGTTCGTCTACCTGACCCGGCTTGAACATCGGCAATACAAAAATTAACCAAACCCGCGCGGACTGTAAACAAAGGCATGAACCGGTGAGGAAAAGGGACCGCGAGGTCAAGGGAACAAGCCTCTGAACACGGGTTTTGTTCGGAAGAATATTTTAGCGAGTTGAACTGGAAATTAAATGTTGCAAAAAGAAAACTGCATGTCGAAAATGCTCCAACGGTTAAAAATCACTACCTCCAACACGTCTTAGTAATAACACATTTAATAGTGCTCATCACTTCAAGATAATGCACCGCCAGAAACCATGCCAATCACACTCAGGATATTTCTACCCTTCCCTGGAGCAGCTTACTTAACGTCTTCCTGCGATGAACACAGCCGTGTAAATTCTTCACTACAGCTGTGCAATGGCGACTCATGCGAACACTGCAAGCTGCAGTGTAAAGGAAAAAAACGCCAACAACTGATATGTTCAACTCCAATTCACGGCAGCGCCTTTGCATCCGCACGGTCCAAATCAAGGTCCGGAACGAACGAGCTACTGCTGGCGTCATTTGCCGCATCCACGTCATCGACGACAACCACCTTCTGTCTACTTGCGAGCAGCAGAGCAGAGATGGGTTGTGTGTGTTCGGTGTGTGAGTGTTTGGTGTGCAGGGTGACGGTTGTGCCGCATTGGATCCACCGAATTTCAGGCTGCAGTATTTTGTACCAATACGTTCTAGAGTAGGCACAATGGACGTAAGATCAACTATACCTTTGACTGCCACAAATTCACTAGCATGCCATTCACTGCTGCAGGCGATGTCCGCATATATTATAGCTACGTACTGGACGTTTTATTAGCGTGGACGGGTTATCCGGTTTTCCAGTTAAACCGGTGTTTTTATCCGGTTAACCTCACCTCGAAAACCTCCAGTTTTTCTTTAAAAAAAACGGCTAATCACAGACGCCTGCTGGTTTTCCAAAAACCGGTTTGACCGTTTTGTTTTGTTATCCTGTGCCCATCTTTACTGACAATACGCCCAGAAAACCTTCAAGGACAAGAATGACCCAGCCCAAAACTAGCCACATGGTGCTCTAGAGTAGTACCTTATACTGAGTTATACATTCGTATATACCGATGTACGTGTGTTCAAAATAGGGCCAGGATTTGATTCAGATACGTACGACGTCAACATCTACGAACATATCATAGTGTCAGCGTCCCACTCGTCTTCAACTCTGGGAATATTCGGATAGAAGTTGTAACATTGACAAAGTGTAAAATCTAGCAATTAGGGATTTATGATGTTGCTTATGACCAAAGCAACATCATAAATCCCTAATTGCTAGATTTTACACTTTGTCAATGTTACAACTTCTATCCGAATATTCCCAGAGTTGAAGACGAGTGGGACGCTGACACTATGATATGTTCGTAGATGTTGACGTCGTACGTATCTGAATCAAATCCTGGCCCTATTTTGAACACACGTACATCGGTATATACGAATGTATAACTCAGTATAAGGTACTACTCTAGAGCACCATGTGGCTAGTTTTGGGCTGGGTCATTCTTGTCCTTGAAGGTTTTCTGGGCGTATTGTCAGTAAAGATGGGCACAGGATAACAAAACAAAACGGTCAAACCGGTTTTTGGAAAACCAGCAGGCGTCTGTGATTAGCCGTTTTTTTTAAAGAAAAACTGGAGGTTTTCGAGGTGAGGTTAACCGGATAAAAACACCGGTTTAACTGGAAAACCGGATAACCCGTCCACGCTAATAAAACGTCCAGTACGTAGCTATAATATATGCGGACATCGCCTGCAGCAGTGAATGGCATGCTAGTGAATTTGTGGCAGTCAAAGGTATAGTTGATCTTACGTCCATTGTGCCTACTCTATTTTGATCTCGTCCTGTTTTGAAAATATTTAGGGTGGTAGTTTCGAATAGCCTGCTACGTTTTTGGGTCGAAACAAGCCTCCATCCCGATATCCAACAGTATTTCGTGTATAATCCACGCAACCCGGCGGTATATCCGAAGACTGAAATAGTATAGGAGTATACCGCTGACTCTGCTGTGTACACCGATTGTGGACAGCAAGCGGCTCTTCAAAGCAACCGCTGGGCGCTGGTGAACGAGCACGTTGCGGCCTGGAAACCTCGAGGAAGAGGCGGCACAGTGCAAACAAAAACGAAGCAAAACATTCCGGGAATACGGCCGAGGCCGGGCAGATGACACGTGATCTTGGCATTTCGCCCGCCGGGCCACACCGGCGGCGCGGGAGATTGAAGATCACAGGCTATGTCGGCATTCGGCCTGTGGCTTGAAAATGTATCAAGGGCCCAGCTTGGATCGGCCCCGCTCGCGCACCACTCGCAAAGACTAGAGGATTATAAATATTCTTAGATTTGAAAAAAAGTCGCCAACCGCGACCTGAACGGTGTGACATACCTAAAAAATCACGAACCGTGATATTGTTCCATTATGATTTAATGAAGGGCAGCGGCCGAAACCAGGTGCACCTGGTCCGTTCGGGGCCAAAAACAGGTACATGCTAAAATCAAGTTTTAAACGCACCCCACGAACCTGCCGTTCCTTGCAACACAAAGTAGAGTTTTTCATGTTCTTCGTTCTCGCCCGGTGGCTACGTATACGAGTAGCTGCTATTAATAGTACGAGGAACGAACGTCTGCTGCTGTATTCTCTCTTCTCAGTTTGCGACACCCCTGGTATTCCACGTCAACCACAACCCCGAAGGGGAGTCTTCTATCTCGTATTATTTCGGCGGAGGTATGCAGGCAGATGTGTGTGTGTGTCGCTCGAGTGGCGTGTAGTGCGAGGTGCGAAGGGAGAAGAGGGTCTCCGCGTACGTCGGCATTTGTTTAGGGGGCATAGGGTGGAACTATGAAGGGCCTCTGATTGGCTTAAAAACGACAAAAAAAGGTGAAAGTTGAGCAGAGTAGAAAAAATCAGGTATACCTGGGTTTTAAAGAGGCAAAAACAGGTACAAAGTGTTATGGACGAATGGCAGGGCACGTGAAGTGCATTTTTTATTTAATTTTAAGTATGTACCTGTTTTTGGCCGCAAACGGACCAGGTATACCTTTTTTTGGCTGCTACCCTTTAATAAAGGGCAACGGCCAAAAACAGGTACACCTGGTCCGTTCGGGGCCAAAAACAGGTACATACTAAAATCAAGTTCAAAACGCACCCCACGAACCTGCCTTTCCTTACAACGCAAAGTAGAGTTTTTTTTATGCTTTTCGTGCTCGCCCGGTGGCTACGTATACGAGTAGCTGCTATTAATAGTACGAGGAACGAACGCCTGCTGAAGTATTCTCCCTTCTCAGCTTGCGACACCCCTGGTATTCCAAGTCAACCACAATCCCGAAGGGGAGCCTTTTATCTCGTATGATTTCGGCGGAGGTGTTCAGGCACATAATAAGTGTCTCGCTCGAGTGGCGTGTGGTGCGAGGTGTGAAGGGGGAAGGGGGTCTCCGCGTACGTCGGCATTTGTATAGGGGGCATAGGGTGGAACTATGAAGGGCTTACAAACCACAAAAAAAAGGTGAAAGTCAAGCAGAGTAGACAAAATCAGGTGTACCTGGGCTTCAAAGAGGCAAAAACAGGTACAACGAGTTTTTGACCAATGGCAGGGCACGTAGAGTGCGTTTTTTACTTGCGCTTAAGTATGTACCTGCTTTTGGCCGCAAACAGACCAGGTATACCTTTTTTTGGCCGCTTCCCTTTAATAAATGTCACAAATCGTGACTTTCGTTATTCGTTCGAAATGGATGACCCTGAGCAGGCCCTCCTTTACAGGATACTGCTACATCAGCACTATCAAGATGGGTACATAGAGTATAAAGAGTTTAGTACAAAAAATGGTACAAACAGACAACACCCAGAGTACACACATACAACAGAAGTGACCACAGAACGGTACGGACAGCATAGCACAGAACACATACAATACACAACAAATGAGTACGCAGGGCACACACAGTTACATCTTGTTGTGCTGGAGAGCAGAGTGCACACAATAGTACGCAAGGAGTCATCACGGCTATTCTGCGCTGTACAGCTGAGTATACACCAGAGGTTTTTTAGAGCTGTTGCCCGACGCGTCCCGCTCCGGTCCCTATAGATGAGAGTATTTACTACATTTTGGGCGGGTACCCTGGTGGGCGTTTAGCAGCCGGGTACTCGTCCAAGGGTACCTGTCGAACAGGTGGGTACCCGGGGCCCAAACTCTCCACGAGCAAAAAGTGTTTCTATGCACATGACGGGAATTAGCTGTTTTTGCTGGAATCGCATACATTAAAAATACACATGCATCTATATCTATATTATTAAATGCTGTTAGTCTGTCTGTCTGTAATCATGATCTCGCGATCCAGAGCGCTTCAGCCCAGCCTTGCCCCATAGATAAGGAGGGTGGGTGTCACAACCAGTGGAATGCCCGGTCTCATGCCCGGCCGAGTCCTGGCCCTCGCGCGCTGAGATCGCCACAATCCCAGCAACAGTGACAACGGACGGCAATGTAAGGGCAAATTGAACTTCACAGTCAGGTCGGGTCAACATGCTCAAGTCTCTGGAGTACTATACAGCAAGGGCTGAAACTTCCGAGGGGGCATAGAGTGAATTGACACACGACACGCAGTGAGGCGTGGAAGTGTGCAGGGAGTAAGCTTTATTTTTACCAATCCAGAAGGGGAAAAAAAAAAAAAAAAAACAATGTCACCAATGGTCCTTATATTTTCGTTCAGAATGGTACAGCACAGCTCATTCCGAGTACCGTCGTCATGGTCTCGCGTTTCTCCCGATCCAGAGCGCTTCAGTCCCGCCTTGCGGCATCGGCACAGAGAGTGCGAGACACAATGATCGGGACATTGCGTCTCATGTCGCGCCGAGTCCTGGCCGTCGCGTGCTGAGCGCTGCCGACAGTCGTGGCCATGTCACAATCCCGAGGAAGTCCTGACAGCCATGCAGCCAGCCTAGCTGCTGACTATCGTAACAATTTTGAATTACGAAATCGGCAGCTGATTGGTTGACCGAATCCGACAACTCCGACCAACAGAGGACAAAAAAGACGACCCCCCGGGTCGACACAGCCCCGCACGGTGTGGAAACCCCACCCACATCGGCTGATAACTGATTGGCTGAGGCTCATGAAGCCATCGGCACACGGGGACGATAGGGTCCAATCCCCTCATCATGAATCCTTCCATGCATATACATCTCCAACAACGCGGAGGGAAAAACAGACATCCCCCGGGTCGATACCGCCTCGCAAGATGTGGAAACCCCCCCCCAATCGGCTGATTGCGATTGGCTGGGGCTTATGGCTTATGGAGCCAGCGCGTGTCTCGAGTTGCCCTTCAAGACAACGCCAAGGTCCCGCCGCACCCAGGGAAGATAGTGTCCCATCCCCGGATCAGAGATCCTTCCATACATCTACAACTCCATCAATCCTGGACGGAAACGGATCTCCCCCGCGTCGATACAGGCCCGCACGATGGTTCTTACATTTCCTGTCAGAGTTGTACATCACATCATACGACTACTGCTATACCAGGCAGTACATACTACTATTGGAAAGGTAGGGCTAGCGCCACGGGCGGAGCCGTGGCCGTACCGCTAGTATTATTAAATGCTGTTAGTCTGTTTGTCTATAATCACGATCTCGCGATCCAGAGCGCTGCAGCCCAGCCTTGCCCCATATAGATAGGGAGGGTGGGTGCCACAACCAGTGGAATGCCCGGTCTCATGCCCGGCCGAGTCCTGGCCGTCGCACGCTGAGATCGCCGCAATCCCAGCAACAGTGACAACGGACGGCAATGTAAGAACCAATTAAACTCTACATTTATTCGCCAATGGTCCTTATATTTTCGTTCAGAATGGTACAGCACAGCTCACTCCGAGTACCGTCATGATGTTCTCGCGAGTCTCCCGTTCAAGAGCGTTTCAGTTCCGCCTCGCGGCATCGGTAGAGAGTGTGCGAGGCATAATGATCGGGACACTGCGTCTCATGTCGCGCCGAGTCCTCACCGTCGCGTGCTGAGCGCTGCCGACAGTCGTGGCCGTGTCAGAATCCCGAGGAAGTCCTGCCAGCCATGCAGCCAGCCTAGCTGCTGACTAACAATTTTGAATTACGAAATCGGCAGCTGATTGGCTGACAAAATCCATATCAGAGGCCGCTGGGTCTTTCTAGAAGATTGGTGCTGAATACAACCATCACACCTGTGTTGCACTGCCCACAAAATAATCGTGATTTGGCCAAATTTACTTTCAGCAATCGACAACTGGAACAACAATACCCCTGTTTTTTTCCTGTGGGAAAATATGCAATCCACCACAGCTCCATCAATATCGTCGATCCGGATATCTCCCGCCCCTCAAAATACTTCTTGACACACCCACAGCAGTGTGGCAAAGTGGCAGCCGATTCCGTGGCCTCTACGGTGCGCGACCTCGTCGCTGAAGTTTGAAAATGTGGTTCCAGGTCGTTTTTCTTGTACTGTAAACAAGTTGTTTTTTACAGCTCAAAACGAATATTTTTCTCGAAAAATATGAATACGAGTACTCGTATACAGCAGGAAACAAATGACTGCGTTTTTGTACAAGATTCTTTGATTTTTGAGGCACACTTCTGAGGCCGATTACGCCGTCTGTAGGATCGATCCCGATATCTCCCGCCCCTGAAAACCTTCCTTGCATATATACACGGGCACAGGAAGAGTTCTGGGCGATTTCGTCCACGCCTTCCACCGCGACCTCGGCCGTGAAGATTGCCTAAACAGGCGGCGTAATTGCTTCGACCGAAGCTGCTCTCTGCTTCCATCTGCAGGAAACTGAATTAATCCAACTCTAGGAGGATCAAGCACAATCAAGCTACCGAACAGGCTCTACCATGACTTGATTGAGTTGCTCTGCGTGTGGTGTGTCATTTGGAGGCTTCTGTGGGGAGCACGGTGTCTGTGAAAAAGGCCTTGTTCGGGGCTGATATTGACCCAACCCCGTTTTCCACAAATCAGGCGTTATCTGAAAGTACTTTTTTCTCACTTTGTGGGCAGTGCAACACAGGTGATCAAGGTTCCACCACACCGCAGCTATAATAGGGTACCCTCCCCAGATCGTGAACCCTTCCTTTTCATTACAACTCCGACCAACAGAGGACAAAAAAGACGACCCCCGAGTCGACACAGCCCCGAACAGTGTGGAAACCCCACCCACATCGGCTGATAACTGATTGCCATCAAGGTTCCACCACACCGCAGCTATAATAGGGTACCCTCCCCAGATCGTGAACCCTTCCTTTTCATTACAACTCCGACCAACAGAGGACAAAAAAGACGACCCCCGAGTCGACACAGCCCCGAACAGTGTGGAAACCCCACCCACATCGGCTGATAACTGATTGCCATCAAGGTTCCACCACACCGCAGCTATAATAGGGTACCCTCCCCAGATCGTGAACCCTTCCTTTTCATTACAACTCCGACCAACAGAGGACAAAAAAGACGACCCCCGAGTCGACACAGCCCCGCACGGTGTGGAAATCCCACCCACATCGGCTGATAACTCATTGGTTGAGGCTCATGGAGCCAGCGGCACACGGGGACGATAGGATCCAATCCCCTCATCATGAATCCTTCCATGCATATACATCTCCAACAACGCGAGGACAAAAACAAATGTCCCCAGGCCGTTGATACCGCCTCGCAAGGTGTGAAAACCCCAACCTAACTGGCTGATTAAGGGTTATATCAGGCTCATGGAGACAGCCCGCGGCGAGGATTGTCCACTCGGACAAGGCCTGGGTCCCACCGCACCAAGAGACGACAAGGCCACATCCCCTTTTCAGAAATTATTTATTGGATCGGAAAACCCCAAGAAGAACTGGGAGAAAAGCGGAGTTCTGCCTGGCCGATAACGCCCCGCAAGGTGTGGAAACCCTTACCCCATCGGCTTATTGCTGATCGGACTGGGGCTGATGTGGCCTGCGCGTGGCTGGAGTTTCTTCTCGGGACAACGCCGAGGTCCCTTCGCACCCCGGGATGATAGTGTCCTATCCCCGGGTCAGAAATCCTTCCATACACATACGAATCCAACAATTCGGGGACAAAAACAGAGTTTCCCCGGGTCGATACCGCTTCGCAAGGTGTTGAAACCCCTACCCCATCGGCTGGCTGCTGATTGGCTAGGGCTCATGGAACCAGCGCGCGGCGAGAGTTGCCGCTCGGGACAACGCCGAGGTCCCGCCGCATCCAGGGATTATATTGTCCCATCCCCGGGTCATGAATGCTTTCATACATCTACAACTCCAACAATCGGGGGTCGAAAACAGAGTTTCCCCGGGTCGATATCGCCTCGCAAGGTGTGGGAACCACAACCCCATCGGCTGATTGCTGATTGGCTAGGGCTTATGGAACTAGCGCGCGGCGATAGTTACCCCTCGGGACAACGCCGAGGTCCCGCCGCATCCAGGGAATATGGTGTCCCATCCCCGGATCAAAAATCCTTCATACATTTACAACTCCAACAATACGGGGACGAAAACGGATGTTCCCCGGGTTGATACCGCCTCGAAAGGTATTGAAACCCCAACCCCATCGGCTGATTGCTGATTGGCTGGGGCTTATGGAGCCAGCGCGCGGAAAAAGTTACCCTCCGGGACAACGCCGAGGTCCCGCCGCATCCAGGGAATTTAGTGTCCCATCCCCGGATCAAAAATCCTTTCATACCTCTACAACTCCAACAATACGGGGACGAAAACGGATGTCCCCCGGGTCGATACCGCCTCACAAGGTATGGAAACCCTAACCCCGACGGCTGATTGGCTGGGGCTTATGGAGCCAGCGCGCGGCGAGAGTTGCCCTTCGGGACAACGCCGAAGTCCCGCCGCATCCGGGGATTATAGTGTCCCATCCCCGAAATAGAAATCCTTCCATACATATACATCTCCAACAATCCGGGGACGAAAACAGAGTTCTCCCTGGGCGACATCGCCTCGCGAGGTATGGAAACCCTACCCCAATCGGCTGATTACGATTGGCTGGGGCTCATGGAGCCAGCGCGTAGCGAGAGTTGCCCCTCGGGAAAACGCCGAACGCCGAGGTCCCGCCGCACCCGGGGATGATAGTGTGCCATCCCCGGATCAGAAATCCTTCCATACATCTACAACTCTATCAATCCGGGGACGAAAACGGATCTTCCCCGGGTCGATTTGGTCCGCAGGATGGTTCTTTCATTTTCCGTCAGAGTTGTACATCACACCATACGACTACTGCTGTACCAGGTATTACATAGGTAAATAACCAAAAACGGGTACACCCGCGCCGGTTCGAGTCAAAAACGGGTACAGCATGGAATATAGTCAAAACAACACATCCCTCGAGCCATCACGGGGTAGGTTGGCCAAATTCACATCGTTCCCGTTTCTGAGGGGTAGTGATAACCAGGCACACTTGTCGGCGCCTAACTATACACTTAGACGTGTCCGCAATATGTTTGGAGGGTTCAGGTACGGGTGGGGTCGGGAGCAGGGTCAGCGGTCAAGGGTTTTTAGACGCACATAATTCTGGCGGATATCATGTGATTTTTACTTTGTCTCAGAGCGTACCTGAAATGCACCCTATACTTCGTACTACAGCAGCAGCAGTCGTATTACAGTAAAAATAAAAATGCATCAGCCGTGTATCGTATATCATACAAGGACTCCGCATCGGATCTCCGGATAGGAAAATATACATAATTCATTTACTACCTGGAATACCTCGTATCATCCTTACGACAATTTAATGTGATGGCGCTCGCTCGTGTTTCGGTATAGATACCCGACAAATACGTATACAATCAAGGCAATGCCAACTGCTGCCGGTCGAAGGAATAAATGCTAAGTGATAAAATTCGAGTTCGCAATCTCATTCCTCAGTCTCAGTCTCATAAATAAAATACATCATCACCACCAGTGGTTTTTGATTTTCACAGAATAGTCTCAGTTCTCAGGATAATAAGGCGTACCTGGTACCTGGTGAGATTTACGACAATGTGATGGCCCTCGCTCGTGTTTTGATATATGATACCTACATACAAACAGAATCAAGGCAATGCCAAGTGTTGCGGGACGAAGGAGATACAGAGGGGCTGAAAAGTGTTGATGCTCAGTTCGCAACCTCGTCTGTTTTGCAGTCTTAGTTTTAGAAATGCACCATGGGCTCAGTTTTGTGTGTGTGCAACGGACCCTGATACAACACGTGAGTACGCGCGATCGGAGTAGTACACTCAGCTCGTACTCGTAGCAAATATGAGCTTCGACGAAATCCTCGATCTCACAGCTGTCGTTTATTATTTTTTTCATATATTACTGTACTGCCAGTACGCGCATACCTCCAGTTTGGCACACCGAAAATATCATGCATGTAGACTATATACTGGTACGTACGTACGATATAATTATTATCATGTAACATCGTTTTCAACAGAGAGCGGGTAGAAACACATAAATATTGAGTACCACATGTAATATTCAATAATCAGATCCGAGACAAAAAAAAGCCAAAAAAAAAAGAAGAAAAAAGAGTCGCCGTGGGAATCGAACTCAGGCGATTCAATCTGCAGTCGGTCGTTCTATCAAAGTAGAGAGCTACGACGTATATATGTATGTATATCGAAGCTCCCGGCAAGTAAAGCGAGATGCTGCAACCATACACCTAACAGATCCGCAGAAGAGGAATGTACGCAGAACCTCGCTAAATCTCGAATCTCCAAGAAACAACCACGAAATAATCTTGCTGCCTCAGAGAAACAACCTCGACGTCCCGCACAGAACCCTTCTGCCTCCAAGAAAAAGTCTCGATGTCCTGCCGTCTCGATGTCCCGAGAGTGCGAACTTGCGGAAAGTGACGGGCGGAGGCTGAGGGACATGACCCTCGAGAAGAGCGGGCGAGAAAACCAACGCGAGGCCGTTGAAACGGGTTCCGAGTGTGACTCCGGTCTGAAGCCAAGTCAAGCGCCAGGAAGCCCGAGGGGTCGAGAGAGGTCAAACTCAAAGAGAGATATATATACGTACATACCAGGCTGATACCAGATATGTTGATACTGCTGTGCACACATACAACAGTATATTAGGTGCATGGTCGTAGATATGACTCTGAAGGCGTATAGTCCGTCCGATCAAATTTTCACTCTACGGCCAATTGACCATTATGAATTATGAATTGTTCTGCACGACTGACGTATACCCTGACTTCACGAAAAGTACCCCTAAAACGCCCGGTGTAAGACGGATGGACTGTACGAATCGGATTTTTATTTTTTCATTTTAGCGTAAAGATAATCGCGTATTCCTAAATTCGGGGTTATGTTTTAGGTGGTCGAACGCGGAATCTCCTTTTTATTTAGAGACCGGAAAATAGTAGATCTCGCCGACAGGCATACGCGGACACACTTTATATTTTTTTCCAACCATTTTTCGCGGAGAAATTGGCCAAAAAACGTGATTCTGCACTTCAGTTGGTTATGTTTTGTTACTAATATCGACACGACAAACCTCTAAAAACTCAACGGATTCAGGCTAATTGGGTCGATCCATGGGGTCATGTTTTTTTTATTCTTCACTAAAATTCTGTGTCGCGAGATATAGGGTGTCAAAGGCAGGATCACCCCGACCTCGACCCACGTCACACCTCACAGTCACTTACTACTTACACGTAGACTACACTTTGACAGAGTCCAACATGCCTGTTGGACGACTCCGCAAGAGGTCCTTTGCAAGAAGCACTGGTCAGCATTCCAATCGGTTTGGCACACGCTCAGCAGAACCAAATCCGGTGCCGGAAGAACCAGATAAAGCGGAGGAACAGGTCAGCAGCACTATGCCAGTTTTACAGGTTACAGTGCCGATGAGGAATAGACAGAGACAGAAGAGGCACCCCGCGAGTCGCAAGGGCCCTCGGCAGACGGATACGATATACACCTGGTGTATGATACATTAGCTGCAAGGAAGAGAGGTTTACGGAGTAATGAGCATGTGGGGGGGCTATGACCCCACGTCGGGTTGATTATATGTCGTTTCGGGGCAATTATATGCCATTTCGGGGTAATTTCGGAACATTTTTTCCGAAAAAACGACAATGACGTCCGATTTTAATTTTAAGACCGGATTCGGGTTCCTCTCGGTCGCCCGGTTCTTGCTGACTTTGTTTCACCTGTCAACTCTCAAAATTGGGCGAGAAAAAGTGGGTAGCCAGTAGAGTGAAAATTTGATCGGACGGACCATACGTGCTGCGTACCCAGGTGACTAAAATGGTTGAAAATATTTTTAATGGATTGTGAAGAAGCTTGAAATAAAATGAAACAACGAAAGAGCGGCCGCAGACGCAGTAGAGAGCGAGGCACACTGTAGGCAAGTGGTTAACCAAAATACATAACCAAAAACGGTTGAAAGCCAAGCATAATAGACATTTACAGTTGTACCCGGGACGGTATTTCTCAATTATGGGTACAATTTGTTTTTGGCCAATCGCGTGGCTCGCTGGGCGTGTTTTTTACTTGATTCCAGAATGTACCCGTTTTTGAGTGAAAACCGACCGGGTATACCCGTTTTTGGATATTGCCCTATTACATACTACTATTGGAAATGCAGAGCTAGCGCCAAGGGCGGAGCCGTGGCCGTACAGCTCGTATACAAAGAAATACCAGAACACAGCAGCTGCTGCAGTAGTAGTGTGTAGCTGTCACAATTAGACCCGCTGGATCCCCCCTGTTAGCTGTGCGCTACGGGTCCTGCGCACGCAAACAGGACCCCACAGCCGTCACAAAAGCAACCATCTAAACAGCGGCTACTGCGTGTAGTGCGGTTTCTTCTGCTGTACTGTTAAAAAAAGTAGCGCCTTGCCTGCTTTGTAGTTTGTAGTCTAGACTACAGATATGCACCCGGTAAGTACACAGTAGTACTGCACCGAAATATTCGTACGTATGAAGATTGGCCTATCGGCTACGTAAATAGAGGCAGAAAGAATATGCATACATACGTACTGGTAGAACTGTTAGATCTCGGAAAAAATCCTTTTCCGACCCAAAAACGCAGCAGGCTATTCGAAATCAGCCCTGTAACAATCCAAAAAACAGGTCAAAAGCAGCCAGCCTGGGAAAGTCTATTTACTTGGCTTTGTATTGCCTAAACGGTACTTGTTATATCAAGATATTCTCTCGAGGCGGAGACATATTGAACGATTACACTCGACAAACACCTTTGGCTGGTGTAGACGAAGAAGAGGATGGACGCACATTCGGCTATATTGTTAATATCTGGCGCTTTTAAAGGCGGAATAACATGTGTTTTAGCGTCCTCCTTGCTCTTGGGGCGAGGGAAGTACTTGTCTCACGTTGACGAAGAAACATTAATACCGATCCACTGCCTTGGGATAGGGTGCGCACAACAGCGCAACCCGCGAATGATTTCATCAACAATAAATTTGCTTGTGATAGGAAAAAGAGAAGAGTCGGTCCGGCCAGAATTGATTGTTATACAAATAAAACGCACAGAACAGGCGTTCCACGAAGCTTCAGCGGTTGCGCGCCAGGCGACCGCCATCAAACGCGGTGGCCTCGCCGCGTCCGAGTCATTTCGGCAGGCCTGACAACTGTTTGTTTCCAAATCTCCTCTGGGAAGTGTTCCGCTACCAGGTTTTGAAACTGACTGAACGTGGCATTTTCAGAGTTGGATCGGCTGATAATGTACCAGACACAGCCGAGAAGCGCCACCAAGTGGTCCTGCTTCCACTCGTGCAAACTGCCCACGCCTTGAGGGCCCATGAAGAAAGGATTGGCCATCCCCGCAGTCGCAGTGAGGTGCAGGACGTGCAATGCGCACCCGAGACAATGACCGAAGATAGGTGCAGCTGCAGCAGGGTCACCAGCTCGTTCTTCTTCAGAAGCCACGGCTTGATGCATGTCCGAACCCAAGCGATGCACTGGCCTGCTGTCGGCCATCGAGCTCAATGTTCCTAGTAAAGTGCGGCAAGCTAACGTCAAGCCCCCGTTTGTTGCATCTGTGCGCTCTGCCCCAGTGATATGTAGCAACCACATTCGTGTACGATAGCAGGTAGGTAACGCAGCAGCTCAAAGCATGTTTTGCTCGTACGAGTCAATGAAGAAGGTGCAGCTCTCTCGCCGTCGGAAAAAGGGAAGACGCATCCACAAAAAAAAATGAACAGATTTGTGAAATTTGTTTTTTTCCACCATCGCTGATTGCCTGGCCATGAACGTTCCTTTTGGCCAGCTTGAAGATCCCCGGACAAAAAAATGGAAAAGTTTACGTTAAAAAAATGCCTTCCTACCGCTAACTGTGTATGTACTCCACGCAGATTCAAAATGTTGGAACAAAATTCACAATTTCACATAAAATGCGCATGTAATTTTCCAAGCGTCTCGTACAACTGCTACTGCATGACGGTTCATGTGTGCCTTGTTCAATGCCCTTTCGGTGTGGTCCTTGTTGTCTTGTGCGTGGTGTGTGTGTTCCGTTCATGCGGCGGGTATAAAAAACGAACCTTCAAAATCCATGATAAAAAACAGGTGTACGACATGTTTTGCATACTTGCAAAACGGTGTCAAGTCGCAACGTATTCCCTGCGTTATTTGCCAGAAATAGCGACTATAAAGGCACAGAGCACGCCCCACAGGCATCGGCCGGGACCCGCACTTGCACCACAGGCCTCGACCGATAGCGCGACAAGAGACCCGCGGCCGGAGGTCCTGAAGTAAAAGTATTCCGGAAAAAAGTCAATTTGGTACATTTACACATGTTCTCTAGATTTGTTCGTATAATATCCAGCTGAGGTGCCACATACAAATTCTATGCAAACCTACACAGCTCACAGACTCGTGGCAAAAATTGTGTCTGTAGTTCGGAAACTCGATAATGGTATCCGGGAATCCCGTGCCCAACCCCGGCTTTTTGAAGACCCGCAATAAAATGAATACTGCACAACAGCCTTCGGCAAAGAAGACGAACAGAGTTGAGGCCTAACGGAAAGACAAAAAAAACATCAATCCAACATTACATACCAGGCATGACCGATTAGAGATATCGAGATCCGAGCAACAATGTGGCGAGGACGACGGGAAAAGTTGAGGCGTAACGGGAAGCTAAAAACAAAAACACCGGTCGAATACTTGGTACCAGGCATAACCTACGACATTAACGTCAAAACGCGACCCAAGACAACAGCCGATGGCGGTAAACGATCGATCGGACCACGGATATTTGAGGACAGTGGTCATTTTCGCTTTTCACCGTTTTCGCCGGTATTTCATCGGTCCACGACGATAGGGTCAAGCTCACGGGATAATTGGGACAGCTGTACACGGCGAATACGCGACTAGATCGATGTTTTGCGGCACCTGGCTCGTGTCCTATCAAACTTCAAGCGAACGTCCATCAATAAATTCTTCATCTCGACCCTCACCTTCGCCTCCGGACCGAACTCCTTGTAAAAGTTTCCGATGGTACCAGGACCACAAACGTCGTGTGTCATCAGCACATCTGTCTTGACCCAAACATTGTCGTTCGGGGCCACGCTAGGCCGGTCGCAGGCCTTGGCGATGATCTTCTCCGTCAGGGTCATCGGAGTGTTAACCTTAAACATAATGTGTGTAGCGAAGCAACACATGGTTAGCTCTAACCGCCAATACAAAACTACACATCGCCCAAGAGCACGCACAACATCTACTCTAACCTCATGCATCGAACTCGTCTCAACTAAACGCGAAAAAAAAAAACACTTTAGATTACCTTGACAGAGGCCACCATGCTCACAGAGCATCCGCGAAGAGTACCCTTCGCGGTGTGTCCGTGCCGCTGCCGCCATCCAACAAGCTGCACCTTTGCCAGAGAACCAATGAATGCGCTGATAATTTTGTTTTGCTGCGCCACGGCCCTTGATCCGTGCTGAACAATGGACGCGGCCGCCAAGCCCCCACAGCCAAGTGCTCCCATGTAGGCGCATGCCACAACATTGCGTAAGAAGGCGCGCCCTTTCTTCTCTGCTGTGAGCGTCATTCTGCGACGGTAGGTTGCGGGTGGGGCGATTGTTACACCTACAGCTACCTGAACCTCCAGTTTCATAAGAGTCCTGCGCATCAACACGATCATTTGTTAATAGATGGTAAATATACGGGAAAAATTGGTCTTGTGGGGATAAGCGTGTATTTTCTCTGGGCAGAACTATTTTGAATGGCTGTAGGAACGAAACATTCCTTGACCACCGCTAGGAGTTGACGCAAGAGTAAAAACAAACCACGCTCGAATTCATGGTATAGCCGGCGAGATAATGTGCTCAGCAACTGGCGCTTCCTGGAAAATTCATGGGGGGAAAAACAAAAACAAAAAACAGCAAGGGCACCGGGACTAAAACAAGACCGAACATTTTCTGCCTTCGTTGTATCGAGCCAACGGCACCAGATCTGGGCGTGGCCGCATGCCTACCTATTATCATCACACCTGGTGCCATCGCGGCAGCGAAGGGCGTTTGTGGTCGGGCCTTTTGCCGCGAGAAGCGAGTTGCCTCTTGCTTACGCCTACAGTAGCTATTATCATCACACCTGTGGTGCCATCGCGGCAGCGAAGGGCGTTTGTGGTCGGGGCTTTTGCTGCGGGAAGCGAGTTGCCTCTTGCCTTAGATGTGAACGCAGCATGACTCACTGTTGTCTCACACGAGTATGGCAAAATTTTTGTGTAAGCATGTGTACGATACCGCTCTGACCGCAAACAAAAAAATGGGCTAAGTACATACAGATAAAAGGTCCATACGTTTCCGGATAAGAGACATACGTATTGATGCTTCGTACGTACCGCTGTCCCGAAATATAAGCACCTTTTCTGCATTGCTATTCAAAAAGCGGTGTTTATATTTCAGGACAGAGTGGCACCAAGTCCTCGTACTTATGTAGCTAATCGTTCAGCAGAAGCTTGGAGCAGTGTCTCAGCCGCCAACTGGTGGCCACGGAAAGAATGATGCGTGCACACAGTCAAGCCGCACGCACAACAGCAGTAATTTGCGCGTGAGCCAAAAGTGGGGCGCATTCCTATGTAGAGTGCCGTCGGCCTCGAATAGTATCGGCGAGGTATATCCTGGACATCCAATAGATATGGTTGTGTACTGCTGCTGTGCCACCAGAAAACGTACAGCATGAGGTACCAGGTATCATGCAGCAGAAGCAAGCAAGGTCAAATCCTTCGACTTGATCCCCACGTAAGCGGGGGCGGGGGCGTACTCATTTGTTGCTTGCCTCAGTCATTTGACCATTGACCACGCACTCATTTCGAGACGCAGCACCGGGGGGGGGGTAGCATTGTCCTACTGCCAGCCGCCAATCTCACGGAGGACCACGCGAACAGCGTGACCTGTTCACGCTCGGGTGTCCGTGTATACGCTGTTGCTCTGCGCTCCGGGCCTGGTCATGCGATGCGCACAACTAAGCAGCGAGGGCACAGCAACTCTAAAGCTCGGTGCTCGATGTAGGGCTTTTATGTTCCCATTTTTTTAGAATGCTGTGGTATGAATAGTTTTTTAGTGGAAATGTATGTATTTTTTCCCCTTCGCGGATTGGTTTGTTTCCGAAAGAGTTTTTTTTTACAACTACTGACCACTAGCGATCACCGGACAATTTTCCCTTGTTTTTTACGTCTAAATCGTCTCGAGTTCCTGCCCAAATGTCTGTCAGCGTCTTTTGTTATCATCATTGGTTGCGAGAGCTGTTTGTGGACGATTTCCACAAACCCAACGTCAGCAGAAGAAGGTAAGCTTGGGCTAACGTGTGAGACTTCGTCGCACGCCGTCGCGACTTTGCCTCGGTCGTTGCGTTCTTGTGATATTTTCTGCTGTCTGCTTTGAATACGGCGATATCTCGGTTTTTCTTTTGCATTTAGTTTTTTAATTTGGTATGATCTCGTGTCACGAGAGACCCCCACCAGCCGCGGATTCGGTGAAGGGACTTCGCCGCCCGGTCACACCGCCGGCCGAGGATTCGTGCACACGGACCCCCACGCGGTGCAACGATTCCTGTGCTCGCACCTTGGAATCACGGCGTAAGTTCATGAGAAGGTGAACCTCACATCTCAAGCCAGTCTCATCTACGTGTGCTCCAGCACCTACCTCGAGTAAGTATTTGAACATCCACAGCATACCATCTAGCAATCTTCGGCATAACTCGAAAGATAGGACACTCCGGCAAACACACGCAAGGGGGATGCCGAGATATATGCTTTGACGGCCTCGATCTCGGTGGGAAGATGCTGGCGTGTGAGCTGCACACTCGTCGGTTCGAATACATCTGGAAAGTATGGGTTCAATGGATAGACATCTTAAGGCGCACACTGTCGCAAATAGGAACCACACGAACTTCGTGTTTTGGCTGATGTGTTCTGGTGCCCTGCCGTGCTTCTGGCTGTCCGTTCTAGGGGACGTCGAAGCAGATAGGAAGCTTGGTTGTATCGAAACCGGCGACTTTTTTTTGTTTCTGTAACATGAAGCCATTCTACCTTGATCATACGCAGCTGGCAAAAATGAGTCAGTTTCGACAATAGATCAATTTTCAATCTAACAGCAAATATGTCTTTTGTACTTTTTTGTGGTTGTTGCTAGTGTTGTCGTGTATGTTGTTTGCTGTGATTGCTGTTGTTTTGTCGATGTCATTTGTGTTGCTGCCGTTGGTTTTATGCTGTTGATGGTTTTGCGTTATGTCCACTCGCCGAAATCCAGCGAATTCCGTCCATGACATGTGGACCTTGCATCAGACTCACTGAACATGTGGACCTTGCATCAGACTCACTGAACTTGTGGACCTTGCATCAGACTCACTGAACAGAAAACTTCTCCTTTAAAACGGTAGTTTTTTCACATACGTTTGTTCGCTGACTGTCAGGGAGAGTCGGCCAGTCGATTTGACCGGGGTACGTTGATTTCGCTTGCTCAGTGTACGGACATACTACAGTTGAGAAGTTAATTATTCAGCAATAATAGGGGGGGGGGGGTGTACTCATGTTGTGCACGGCCGTAGTCATATGACCATAGACCCTCGCATCCCTACAATGCCGGGACGGAGCGCGTTGGGTTTTCACCAACCAGGCAGACATTGCTTGCACCAAGCGCGAAACGCCATGAGGTATTGGGCGAGTCGCATGGAGGGTGAGCTGCATCCTGCTAAGAACCGCCTCTGAGGCGGACTTGCATATGGACGACAGCTTCAATGAGTTAATTTAATTTCTGGTGTGGCCACTTCCGGAGACAGCAATGGGTTTTACTATGTAACTGCCTCGCGGACGCCTTACCATATTAACACTACGTGATACGACCATTCCCCTTGTGCGGAACAAAGGTTCTCCACCCCGCACAAATGATCTACTCGACCGCCAGCTTTGGTGACCGCCAAAAAAAAAATAACAAAAAAAAAACGGCACCCTGGTTGTCTAGCTCACGCAGCGAGTGGCGTGTTTTACAGCGTCGTTGCCAACCGACGCCAACCCAACCTATAAATATATCATATATTTATCAGGGGGGGGGGAACCTATGTGGGCTTTGATGGTGTGTTGATGTTTGATTCTGGCCTGTCAATATTGGCCAATAACATGAGTGGTCGTGCTGTCTCCAGTGCACTGCAAAAATATGCTGGTTGGACGCTCGCGCATGTACACCACCAAACGCATTCAGCAAGAACAACAAACGATGCGTGTGGTTTACTCGCACACGTAGGCCACCACATTCATTCAGCAAGAACAACAACAAACGATGTGTGTCGTTAGACGAGAGCAACGTATTGGGCCTTGGTAGCGTGCCAAGCTGTACTCCTGCAGCAGCCAAGCCGCGTGTGTGGCCGCAGCCGAGCCGCCGGGTGTGGCTACAGGAAGACCATCAGGTCCTGCAGGCCCGACACCCACGGACTCTTGGCCCGAAGCAGGCGCCTCGCTGCCAGCAGGCGCTGATACCTCGCCAGCGGCGGAGAACTTGCACGCACGTGCCAGGCTATTCGAATTTGCACATATATCCAGTACGGTTATATGTATAGCAGGATTTGTTGTAGATATGTATGGCCTACAAGGTACCAAATGGGATCGAGGTGCCAGGTGGGCCTCCGGCGGCTCCTGCGGGGGGCTGACTATATTTCTGCACCTTGTGGGTGGGAGCAGGGTGCCAAACGAGATCAGGCCTAGGTAGGGGAAGGGTATATACAGATGGCCCAAAAGTACGTGCAGATCCGAAAAGCCCAGCACGTCCGTGCCAATATACGGCTGGTGTTACCTTGCAAGCAACAACGTCGTTAGTGTTCATGCTATGACGGTCAGACTCATGTGTGTGTGTCGTCTGCTCCGCGCCCAGACCTCTCTCGGCTCTCTGAACACAAAATAACAGGATGTATTTGGTGTTTCGCTGGGTTGTACCGAGGGGCGAGGGGGGCTCACACTATGATTAGGGATGCTTTCGTAAAAAAAATGAGTAAAAAACACTACTTGCGATAGTAGAGAATTTAACCTGTGCCTTGGCGCTTTCGCGTATATCGCATTTGTCTGTCCTTCTGCGCGAGAGGGCGGGATTGAAAAACGTCGGGATTCCGCGTTCTTGTATTCACGGAATTCTGAATTTCAACATTAGAGTGTCTGCGCATGGCATTTTTTCTTACCGAGGATTTCCGTCGGAAAGATAGTCATAATATTACGACTTCCGCCATGCGCGTAATCGGCAACGGAAAAATGCTAAATATTGGATTATTTCATTGGAAAAAGAAAACACTTGCGGGAAGAGCAGCAGTCGTCGACGACGTGCTGGCAGCAGGACCTTGTACCCACAGCAGCAGCAGCAGCAGCAGCGTGCAGCAGAAGCAGCACAAGAATGCAGACGCAGCAAGCACCAAGCAGAAGTGCGGTCCATCCTGTGCTCCGCGGCACTCGCTGCAACTGACTCCGCCACATCGAGGCATCGCCCACATCTTCATCGTTGTCCTCTTCGTCCGACACAACGCATCGGGCGAAGATGATGAGCGTGCTGGCAAGGCTGTACGCGCTTGCAGCAGCAGCAGCAGCAGCAGCAGCAGCAGCAGCAGCCACAAACTGCTAGCAACAGCGCTTGCTTGCAGCAGCAGCTCTTGCTTGAAGCGGCTTTCGCTTGCAGCAACGCTTGCTTGCAACAAGCGGCAGCGTGCTTGCTTCTAGCAGCGATTTTGTCTGTAGCAGCAGCAGCGCTTGCTCTATCTACCGCAGCGCTTGCTTGCCACGGCGCTTGCCGCAACATCACTGCAGCAACAACGCTGCAGATGGACACTGCTTACTTGTAGCACCAGCATCCGCTGCAGCAGCAGGCAGCAGAGGCATGCAACAGCAGCATCATGAACAACAACTAACAGCAGCAGCATTTCTTTACGTAGTGTGTCATACTCGTAATTCTTCTTGCAACCTTGCCAGGCGGTCCGAGGCCCTCTCGGGGCAAGCTTGGCCAATCCCAAGCTCCAGGAGAGTTTGTCGAATCTCGTATCACCCATATGCACGGCTCTACCATAATATACTATCCAAATATGCATAAAATCGTCATATTTGTGCTCATTTGATTAGGCTTTGTGAGTAGTCGTCGGTAACGGGAAAATATATGAGCTCATTTCAAAGAAAATTTTATTTTGCGCAGACACTCTATTATCGCGGGATATAAGAGTGCGGAAACGGAATTCGCGAAATTTGCTTGTGCGGAACGGGCTTTTGAGTATTTGCGCGGGTACAGGATTTCGCTTTTTTCATGGGATCACGGGATACGGGACACGGGATTTCCTATCTTTCACGGGACACGGGATACAGGATGTCGCATTTCGAAAGGGACCACGGGTACGCGATACGGGATTTCGCATTTTGCACCTGACCACGGGATAATCCCGAATCCCGCACAATCCCGGAGGAAAAATTCCGGGGAAGGCACTGAGAATCCCCCCTCCCCCCCTCAGAAGGCCCGAAACACGGCTCCGATCCTATCTATACCTGGGGAATATTTTCTAGGGCATTAAATTATTGGGATGTTTTCCTAGGGGAGAGTTAATTTAACTTGGTTTTAGAGTTCGGTTTGAATTGCTTTTTCCCGTCGCAATACCGTTTTGTCCGAAAATGTAACACCATATGAGTATCAATACGAGTACCAATAACTTCTTACATTTCCGGACAGAGTGGGAGTGCAGTATAACCCTTTGTCCGGAAATATTGGGACTGTTTGAGCATACATATGAGTACTAAAAATCTCTTATATTTGCGGACAGAGTGTGGCATATTTTTCTGTGTGCGATCTGAAGGAAAACCCGTTCTGCATACACAGACTACTCGTACTGCAGGTACGGGGTTTGCTCGCTGCTGCAGGTAACCGCGAGGGCTCGAATCCACAGAGGCAAAGCTACTGCTTCTGGTTATGCAGTCTGATGCTGGGGCTGTTGTGGTGTGGCTACGCGCCCGCACTCAAAAGCTTGTGCATCTGGCATCTGGGCAGATGATGTACGTGTAGGGACAAAACAGCCTGCGCTGGCCCTGACTTCCGACTCTCTCACAGGAACAGAGCGCAGGGTCCGAAGAACACAACTAGGCACATACTACAAGCGGGAAATACCGCCACACCATGAGGGTGCTGGGTCGCCCTCTGCGGAGGCGATTGTCCAGATACCCGACCTGCAACAGCGCTATTATCTCTCTGTCTCGCACGCCGCACGTCTCGCTTCCTGGCAGCACCGAGACTGTCAGGCTTGGCAGCGGCCACCAATCACCACCGCCCGTCCTTACATATGAATCCATACAGAATACAGATATCCTTTGGGATTCGGAAGCTTTCCTCGGCATATCTTCGTACCTCACAGCCACTCTCAGCATCTAATTGCCGAAGCAGAAGTTACTTGATATCCCGAAGTTCTTGGCTTTCTTTGCTTTCTTTATTTTTCGCGATTACTTGCTTTGCCTCCCGCTTTTTTTTAAATTTTTTTGGTGCTCGTGCTTGTACACGGCAACGGGGATGAGCGTGGCGCTATCGCGGGTATCGGCGGGCGCTGGCAAATAAAGGGAGGGTCGGAAGGAGCGCGGTCGCCGTTTTCGTGGCTAGGCGTCGCGTGTCCATCGAGAGGTGGTCGCGAGGGGGCGGGGGGCTGACGAGGCTGATAGAACCTCAGACGTTTGAAGTTTTTTTTGCAGGATTTCTTCATGCTCCAATAAAAATACTGCAGTTGTATATACCTGGTTGGACGTTTGTTTTTCGTTCATTTTTGGGTATACTGCAGTACAATACAGCAGAGAGTGGTACCAGGTAGGCGGGTACTATACGTTCGGTTGCTGCGCTTTTTCTTCCTTTCAAACATAAAGCTTTGTTCTCCTGGAGCATGAAGCGCTCTATCTATCTACTACTGCCGTATGCATTTATTTGCCAGTCGCCTGTACGTTTGTTTTTTGTTTGGTTGTTTGTTTTTAACTTGTTGTGGTGTACGACTGATGCTGCCGTCGTACTGCTTTGCCACAAGCCACATACCAGTACTCCTGCAGCACAATACAGCGGTAGGCGAGTGCTATACGTTCAGTTGCGTACAGCAGTAAGCATTTCGCTGCATTGCACCATAAATCTCTCTTGGCATTTTCAAGTCGGTGCTTGCTTGCACTACGTTGTACATCATGGGCCTCTTCTGCCCCTTTCCTTGCGCGAGCGTAGCGGAGCTTTGCTTTCTTCGCGATCTTTTTTCGTGTTGGAAGATACTGTAGATATTCCCATTATCGTTTCTGTCCTGTATTTGCCGTCATACATATGAAGCTCTTGGCATTACCAAGTCGCCAGTTGCAGCTGAAAAAAATATATATGTTCCTCTTTTATGCTTCTCACATTTGGTTCCATTCTTTCTTCCGGGAGCGTAGCGGGCGGCGTTAGCCGCCCGCGCAGCGGAGCCCTTGTAATCCTTACAAAACTCGCATCTGATTGGTCTTGTTTATACTGCAAAAACAAGTAAATCCTTACATAAATTTGCCTTACGTATAGGGTATTGGTGCTGTGCCCGAAACACAAAAATTGGAGTGTGGGTCTCAGGATTTTTTGTTTTGTGCGCCCTTGTTTATATCATACATACCGTCAAATCCTATATACACCTTCGGTGCTTATTTTCGGGAAGGAAAGTACAAAAAAATGTTACTCGTACGTACGAGTATCGCAAACACTCTAGGGGCCATCTCTTACGGATGGTTTCTGAAAACTGAAAATTAACGTTTTCGGTTTTCAAAACCGATTGTCTCTCTTTAGGGCCCGGCTCGTCTTAACGAGCGAATAAGAAATGAAAATAAAAAATAAAATAAAAACGAAAAGCAGAACTCAAAAACAATCGAGCCCCATTTTGGTCAAACAGTAAAAAATAGCAGTAGAGATCCCGAAAACTCTGTTTTTTTTTCGTTTTTAATAATTGCCAGAGGGTTTTATTAAATGAAAAGGGGTGCAAAATTATCTGATTATGAGATATCATCGCCAAGAGGAACATAGGATGACCGGTTCGCAACCGCACGGTGGGTGGAGTAGTGCGTGGCGCTGCTGCAGGGTTTGTGCGCCATCAAAGCCAGCATATATGGGTAGGGTATACCCAAGCTGTGCCTATACAAGAAACCAGAGGGTAAGGAGGTGGCTGTGGCGATATAATTTACAAGAACGGTGGGAATGAGGAGCGTGACAGACGCCTTCAAGTGGTCAAACTCCTAACTGCATTAAGCTACTGCGTTGGCGGCTCTTCTCTTTTTGCTGTGTTCGTGCAATCGTCATCGATTGGATCGATTTGTATTTTAAGCGATTTGTGTCAGCACAGAAACCTTTTTTGGCTCATGGGCAAGTATATAGGTTGGTGGGTGTGCGTTGTGGGTTGTATGATAGGTGAGAGAGTAACTGGATGGGTCTGTTGATCCCTGGGACGGTTGTCCCAACACCACCCACCAACATTTATCGTGAAGCGATACGCGTCAGCGCAAAAACCTTGTACAGGAGTGGATCGATGGGGTGTTCGTGGTCATTTTTGTTTTCGTTTTGTTTTTTTGTTTTCCATCCCCTTTATTATCTTCGTCCTTCCTTTCTCGCTTCATCCTATTAATTGTCGTACCTCAGATCCGGGGTCACAAACTACTCTTCTCTCCCCTACGGTTCTTGCCTCGTATTTTTATCGCGAGAAGATTTCAGCATTTTCTTCCCTCGTCAACCCTCGCGTCGAATGGTGCTAAGCAGGTCGGAAACGTAGGGCATCATGTTTGTGTACTCTTCAGGTCAAATACGTAGTACGTAGGTATACGTGAAAAAAAAGGAATAACAAAATGCAAAAAAAAAAAAATAAAAGTTCCTTTGGTATACAGCAGCTATCACGAGAATATATCAGCATTTTCTTTCCTTGTCAACTCTCGCGTCGAATTGTGCTACGTAAGCAGGCCGTAAAATATGTACGTACGTAGCTATACGTGAAAAAAGGAATAATACTATTAATAACAGCAAAATGCAAAAAAAAAAAAAGTACCTGGTGCAATCGTTCCAAGACCCAGATAATGAAGTTATCGTAAAAAAATGAAACAAAATTAAGAAGAAAAAAAAAGGTTTACTAACTGAGCAGGTATATACCTATATACTTCGTATATATAAACAGCACAAAAGTGCGAACATGCTGCTGTAGAGTAGCTACTGTAGAGACAGGTCATACCAAGCATTTCCTTGTACGTACTACTGCTGTACGAAGAGCAAAGTTATAATAATGGAGCAAAGCGCCGGGCTCGCGTGCACCGAATGGCTACCTGGAAAACGCTCAGCCAAGCCACACACACATCACACACCACAGGCCCACCCCCAGCCACCACCACCAGCCAAGCAGCAGGGGCACCTGAATCTTGTGGCTCGTGGTGGCTGGGGTTCGTGTGGTGGTGGGTGGTGGTGGTTGTGGGTGGTTGTGGGTGGTTGTGGTGGTACTATGTACGTACCAGGTATGTGATGATGCTCTTGCTCTTCTCGTTCGATGACAGCGACTCAAAAACAGCAATAATATATATGAGTACGTCGTATGCCATTGCAGCAAACGCTCAGCCAAGTGACACACCACAGGCCGCAGCGCGGACCACCGACTACGGACGTGCGCGCCGAGGGGCGACCCGAGCACGGAGCACAGGCTGTGCAGGGGTGCCGGGGCCGGGTGGGTGCGTATTGCTGGTGGTGGTGCTGGGGGGTCGGGGTGGGGGGGGGAGGGTGGCGGTGAGGTGGGGGTGTGTTGGGCTATGTTGCGGTGCGTGTGTGGGTGGGGTGGTGGTGGGTGGGTGTTGGCGAAGTCTGTGCGTGTGGACGGCTCTTGTGGGGCAGTGGTGCGGATAGCTCGTCCCTTGTATGCAGCTATGGCGAGGGGTGGGTGACGATCAGACGGGGTAGTAGAAATGTGGGGATGTGTACGGCAGAGAAATAAGGGAAGAGAGGTGCTGCTTGCGTTGGCGTGGTGAGGGCGGTGAGGGGGTTGGGGGTGGGGGGTGGGGCGGCGTGGACGCAGAGACAGCGACGCAGAACGACGGGCGAGAGGCCGCCGACTAGACCGCACCAGGCAGTGTACGAGCGGAACAGAGCAGACTTCTGTGCTCCTGCGGCGTCGTGGGGCGGATGGGGTGGTGGCGGTGGTGGTGATGGTCGTCGTTGTGGTGTTTGCTGGTGATGGTGGTGTGTGTGCTGGTTGCTTTTTTAGTTGTGTGCGATGATGGTCTTCCTCTTCTCGTCCGATCATCACCGTTGTTGCTCTACTGCCGAGAAATGTGGTCTTCACTTTCAACCCTTGACAGCCTTGACATGCCGTGACTGTCACCAAACAACTAGTTTTTAGTGTGGAACACGCCACCCTACACCCTTGACAGCGCATGTTTTGCCTTGCTTGACATGTCTCCTCATCGTTGCTATATACTACTGCTAGTTTGCTCTACTGCCGAGAAATCCCAGTGACACAATTTGGTACTGGCAACAGTTTAGGGCAGTCACTACCGCCTAGCTCTCCGATCTCGGCACGGCTTTCGACACGAATAGCACAGGACGGTCGGCACAAATAGCGGGCCTCTATCAGTCCCGAGCGTGTCTGAATCGGTTGAGTGTACGCGTCGCGCGCCAAAAAAAAGCAAAGCGAACGAAGGACGAAGTGCGAGGGACGTGCGAAGTGCGAGGGACGTGCGAAGTGCGAGGGACAAACCTCAATATTAAGGATTGGTTAAATAAAGCCACGTTGTGGCAGCTTTCAGAACTGTTTTTTGTCCGTTTGTGTCCGTTCGCAGACACCCAACCAAGCCATTATGAAGAGCATCTATTGATGCTCGCGGCCTAGCGGCCGCTCCCATCAACATCTCCTCATTATGATGGGGGCGCCAGAGAGCGGCCCAATGTCTGCCGACAAACCGGGCGAGGACCCAAACACATCTTCCAGGGACTTCCCGAGGGAGCGGATTGGACCACGAGCACCGCCTGCTCTCAGGGGTGCCTCGAGCGTGCGAGTTGGGTTTGTCCAGCTGCGTCGTTGGGTGCATTCGCCGCGAGTCCATATGCTGTGGCGGTTGAACTATTCCGTGATTCGAAAAAGAACCTGCGCCGCGAGTTTTTGCGATAATTTTCGGGGGGTTTTTTCAGATAAAGTTGGACAGTCAACTGCGTTTTTTTATCTGAAAAATAAAGGCTGTTCGTCTTCTTCATTTTTCATTTTCATTTTTGATTTGCTCTTTAAGACGGGCCCTTACGGGGTTGGAACTGGGTCCATTTCCGATCAAATTTTCAATTATCACTTTCAAGTCGGCCTCCAGGCGGAAATGGAGCCCCATTTCCGATCGAGACCACGATTAAAACTCGCGATTGGATTTGGAATCTATGGGTTTCCACACATCGCTTGAGGAACCACGCGTAGAAACGTACCGCAAACAGCAGCAGTTGAGTACGAGCTGCGTCTGTTGCCAAGGAAGCATCGACACAGGTGTACTGCTGCTGCTGCTGCTGCTGCTTGCTGTGTCACGCTCCCCACCTGCACGCGCCTCAGACATTACCACAATTCGATGGGATCGGATTATGATGGTGTCGGCCACGAGAGCTTTTCAGTTGCCCTTGCAGCTGCAACCTATTATGGGCTACCGTATGTCCCATATAGGCTGCGATTAACGAGGAACACAGGCGAGGAGAAGGGAAACACAACTTTTAACGACATCCCTCCGTCGTGTTTTCCGTTGTCCCGGCTAAAATGCTTCTGCGCTGCGTGCTCCGGTGCGACGAACACCTCGACCATCCGTAGTCCAGGGCGGCAGCGAATATTTCGGAGGCGCTTTCGCGTACGAGTATATACCGAGTACAAGTAGCACCGTCTTCCTTGTACTGCTGTTGTAAACTTTTTGTCACAACTTGCTGCCTAAAAATAATTCTCAATTTATGACAGGTAGCACGAGGGTGGTCGAAATTTTTTTTTCGACACCTCACGTCGAATTATTCAACTTCGACCCTCCCGACAGGGGGGGGTGTACTCATGCCGTGCACGGCCGTAGTCGTATGACCATAGACCCTCCCATCCCTACAATGCCGGGGGGGGGGGGGGGGCGGGGGGGGGTCCCTGACACCATCCCCTCCCTCTACGCCTGAACAATAGCTATATAATACTGAACACAGGGGACAGTATAGAGCCCCCCCCCCCCTGCTTCATACAAGGCCTTCAATAGTACTACAATACTACCTTACATCTGTCCCCTCCGTCTATTCAACACAGGGGACGGTAGAGAGCCGTCCCCTGCTTGGTACAAGGCCTTCCATAGTACTGCAATACTAATGAGCGGCGCTGTGCGATCTATACGAGTAGGCCGCAACTGCGCAGTGACAGCGACTGCAGCAGTAGTGAGCGGAAGAAAAGAGCAATGAGCTCGCTCGAAGGCGGATCAGAAGGCCCCGAAGAGTGGGATCAGCAGGCTTCGCAAGGAATGTCAAGTGCGTTCTTTTCTTGCTTCGGCACATTGTATTCGGTCGACAAGCTTGGTCGGATCAACATGCAGGTTCCTTCCTTCTCAGCAGATAGATCGAAAGACCCCAGGTAGGTATCTTCGACACCTGTGTGTACCCTTGCAGCGATAATCCATCAGGGAAACCAACTGCTGACCCTGCATGGTGTCATTGGCAGCTTGCTTTCCCACACAAGTCCCACATGCTTCTGGACACGTCGTGTACCTCACTGCCGGAGACATCGCGAACAGTGTTCGACACTCACATATTACATCGTGGCAAAGCAGAACAATTATACAAGGTAAAATGTCGCACGAGGGATGTATGTGTGGTGTCACACAAATCACGTACGTACACCGATACACGTTGGATAAACTGAAAACAAAAAAGTTGTTAAACCGATACACGCTGGATACACTAAAAAAAACAAAATTGTTGTTAAAAAAAAAAGTTTCGAGCCCTCCGGGGGGTTAGGTGTATGATATCTAAATCACCGGCCGCCCCTGGTTCGCCTACTAATGTTTCCATGGTTTTGACGCTCGAAAACAAAGTTCATTTTCAGTTTTCAGAAATCATCCGTGGGGGCCCGTACAAACGGAGCGTTTTAAGCCTGAAAACGAAACCTAAAATGAGATAGGAAGGTTCACTCCCTCTGATTGGCCAAACAGAAAAATTAAAAGAGACCCAGGAAATCGCGATGGGATATTTTTGCTCTTTGGTTTTGTTTAATCGAAAATCGAGTATGCGCATGTCCAAACAGAAACGAAACTTAAAAACGAGAAACGCAATACTTACGTTTTCGATATCATTTTAGCCGATGTGTCCAAACAAAAACGAATTGGGAACAGCAAGATCCAGGCGAAAAAATACTCAAGAGCACAAGCCCATAGGGCTGTTCACAACTGTGTACACATGCCTACAACCTAGCGCTCGCCACCACAGGCCCACTAGAGGAACAGGCAGACGCGACGACAATTCGATACCGGGAGGTCGTTGGGCCTCCCATGGAGGTGGTCGCGTGTCCAACTTTGACGCCTCGGCATCAAAATTCAAATTATACTGAGAACGAAGTTCCAACCTCATTCTCGAGGGCATGATGCTGAACACTACTCAAATTCTCTTCGCTTTGACTCGAATGCAGGCAAACAAAGGCCCTAGAGCGTCGTGGCTGGTGTTGTGGATGGCCTGCTGACTATTTTCGAGGGATCTGTGCGGCTATGTTGCCGTGCTAGCTGTGGGTTGCGTGCTGCGTGCGGCAGTCCTGATGTGATATTTTGACGTGGCTGCGCTGACCAGTAGGACACGCTGAATTGTTGCTGGTCGTGTTTTCGTTTTCCTTTTCGTTTTTCAGCTGTCATCTTTTCGTTTTTTGAATAGGTTGTAAATTGTTGATTTTCTCACAACAACAAAAAACGAAGAGGAACACGTTTGTGCCAGGGACCAATCAGCGCCCTGTTTGTTCTTATTTCGTTTTTCGTTTTCATTTCTGTTTGGACATGCCCTAAAATGACCC
Organism: Saccharina japonica; assembly: GCA_008828725.1. NCBI lineage: Eukaryota > Phaeophyceae > Laminariales > Laminariaceae > Saccharina > Saccharina japonica. Next base: position 38,315 of record MEHQ01000323.1, on the reverse strand, counting down.
TAAAAACAAAACACGAAAAACGAACAGCGCAGCGAGAACGGAGATCATGGCGGCAACCGCGGCAACAAACGCCCCGTAGACTGGACGGCCAGAAGATAGAGGGCAGACAATGCGCGGACAACATGCCGCTGGTGCCAGGCAATGCAATGTTCAACGCCGCAGTCAAAACCGCGGCTCATGGGGCGGTCCAAGTCGAATTGCGTGCTGCTGCACCTTAAAAAATCATATGTTGTAGCAAGCAGTGAACATTTTTGCACAGCACCCGTACTTTATCTAGCGCGGATCTAACGCTCCAGGCTGCGGGCGCCATTACAGCAGCAAAGTATGGTCGGCCAGTCATGTGGGAACCCTCTCCTCTTTTTTCAGGGCTAGGTGGTGCATTACTGCTGGTCTTCCACCTTGACCGATGACTCGTTTTCGCTTTTGTTTTTCACTTTTGTTTTGGACGCGTATCCTGCGTTTGTACACCATCTTCGATTCTACACCCAAAACCCAAAGTCTGTTTGTTTGTAGGTTTTGTTTTTAGGTTTTGTGTCCCTCGTTTGTACGGGCCCTAAGGGCCCGTATTAACGAAGATAGCAAACAAATCAATCGAAAATGAAATCCTATTTGGATGTGATTTAGCGCCCCCGCCAGCATACTTTTGCTTTCGGCGGCCCAGGCTAGGAATCTATCGCTCTCAGGGTATATCATGGGTGGGCGTAGGGATCCCTGAAACGCCACGGGCGAGATAGGGACGGCGTGGTGTTATCAAAGACTTGAGCGTATCATGCTGTTTTTGGGTCGATCGCTCGGTTTTTGATCGGGTTGGAGCATCGAGCTGGTTGAAAAGTTGGGATTGCGACCGCGATGATTGGTTTTGAGGTGCCACCGTCGGGGTACGCTGTGCTATGGTCTGTAAGCGTGGGCGCGGCTGTTGTCCCGGTGGCCTCGGGTTGTGGTTCACGTGTTGTCGCCTCGGTCGCGGTCATCAATGCGACCAAGAAATTACCAGATTGTACCGGGGGCGTTTGCCCACCGTGGACATGCCAGTCCAAGTCGAACCAACTCCTCAATTTGATTTGAATTCCACCTAAACAAACAAAAAAAGCTCGTGGGACCTTGTTTTTTACGTCCAATTTAAATTCATTATACCCAAAGATCCTTACATTTTGTGCTGGTGCGTGTGTTGACGTGTTGACCAATGAAAAGCGAATTTGAATTTTATTTTTTCCAAATTGAATTTATTTTACATTCGTTCATATGGGCTCAGAGATGGCCTAATAATATTAAATTTCAACAGCAGTTGTTTCGACGAAAACTGTCACGCGGTTCAAATGTTGCACCAGCGCAGCAGCTAGGGACGTATGATACAGCAACTCATATTCACGTATTGATTATGATTATTTTTGGGTGATTAATTTTAATCACGTGATGTGATTCATTCTTGTTGATTGTTGATTATAAATCAACTATTAATAGTCATGATTACTTGATTATTGATTATACGACATAATCATGACTAGTTGATACCTGGTAATTATGAATGAAAAATGGGCGTTTTATGATGTGAGGCCAATTCTTATGCAGTCGAATACGTGGATCAAAAAGGCCGGTTTCCGATCGGAGACGCAATCGGGCTTTCTTATACAGTTGAAAAAGAGCTTTTTCGATCCCAACTTTTTCGATTGAGAAATCCAATCCACGAATCCCGTCGAAAAACGTTTTTCGACGGGATTCGTGGATTGGATTTCTCAATCGAAAAAGATTTTGAACCTCATCATCAACCTCATCATCATATCTCTCTCCACTCCTCCAAAACACGGTCACACCACCAAGAGGCAGCCTAAACACGTCTCTGATGCTGGGTTGACTGTTCTACTGCTGCTGCTGCTGCTGCTGCTCGCAGCGCAGCACCTCCTAGAACCCGCGAGCAGGACACGAAGCATGTTTCAACTCCCGTATCAACCGCCCCCAGGAAGAGCACAACAAACTGCAAGAACGATCCGATTGAAGATAGGGAAGGCACCCAGACCGCCCCGTCGAATTTAGAGTGGATCGGGAAGCGAGTTTTTCGATCCTCTCAATCCGACAGCATAAGAATTAGCCTGACCGTTACAAAATGTTCCTCCGGCGCACATTGCCACAAATCAACTAATCAATGATTGGTTGATTATTGAAATTAATCATGATTAGTTGATTATTTTTTAATCAAAAAGGGGCGTTTTGTGATGTAACTGTAGGTTTCCGCGGGAAACTGGCGTTTGTGAGGCGGTTTGAATTCGAGTAACAGAATAGTATTTGCGTATTAGGCCGACGCGAGAGCTCGACTCAGGAAGCGTCCAGTCTCCGTCGGCACAAGACAGTGAGGGCAGCGAGCTCGTACGAGATTACGAAGGACACGAAGGAGAGAGCTGATTTGCCTTCACTCGTACAGCTGGTCCCTCTGGTTTGGGTTTATCTTGACTTCTGCGTGTAGATGACAGCGAGACAAGTTTGTATTGATCGACTTGCTTTCATACCTGGAAGGCGCAGTATCGATCTCGTGGCGCCTACTGCACGTCACGTCTGTAGACACCACGCGGACGGCAGTTGCGGCAGACCCTATTACTACTCTAGCACCCGTCGAGAGTACCATCTTCTCTACCACGGCTTCTCCAAACCTTCGGCAGGTGCGGTAGGCCGGTCCACAGGTCTCGGTGAGACGAGTCGGGATACATGTTACAAAGCAGAGAGGGTATACGTACTGCTGTAGACTATAAAATCGGGCCGTGTACATACGAGTACGCGTATCAGGAAACCAATAATAAAATAAATCTACCAGGCACGTACGTACTGTATACCTGGTACGAGTACCTGGTACTCGCATGATACCAGGGATCCATTTTCGAATGCCAACATGCTGGACACAATTCGGGTGTGTGACGTTGTGGGTGTGGTTCAAATACGAAGTATGTACTCGTAGGCTTGTATCATACGTATATATGTATGATTTACACAAGGCACAGTACCTGGTATACGTACGAGTACGTACAGCCGCACACGAGATTTCGCGACGAAGGAGCAATTCGCAAGACATGCCAGGCAGGTTGAGATTTTACACCAGCAGTGTAAACGGGTACAGTCGGGTGTCATACGTCGCGCACTGAATGTTTTGCGTGTACGTACATAGAACGCACCTTTTCTAAAGCAAGCCCGGACCAGCTTGCCTTTAGTTTTTTTTTTTACGCATACTATCACAGTAGTCGTGCCCGACAACCAAGAATGATCGTACTGTCGGCCACATCGCGAGTACGAGAGGGCCAGATACTCCACTTCTGCTAGAATCGTTAGGTGCTCTATTTATTAGGACTGGTCTGAACAGAGGGCCAGATGCCCAACTCCAATGGGAATCGGTTAGGGCCTAAAGTGACTGCCGAAGACTAATTTGACGTCAGCATGATACCGACCTCACGGGAGGCTCATCCAGTTACCGGTGCAGATTCGACAGGGCCGGACATCCCTCAAGTATTTACATGCATGCACCGCAGTAGACTTTTCAGATTGAGACCCAGACCCGGAATAAGATCCCACCTCGCGCACCAGTACTCATTCACTAATTGGTCCTATTTAGTTTTAGCTTAGGGGACAAGTTACCCTACCTGCGTACACACACGCGTTCGTACACGATAATAGGGGCGTTTGTTTTTAACAGCGGGCCGGTTCCCCCACTTCACGGGCAGTCGGTCAGTGCCGAGAGTGTTTGCCGAAGGATCATTCGTTTTCCGGGGGCAAGGGGTGAACAAAAGGCCAGTTACCCCACTTCAGACTGGAGAGAAGGTCCACTGCCTTGCCGCTGTTTGAGTTAGTGGGCCAGTTACCCCCTCCCGCTGGTGCCGTCAGTACCGGCCAAGCGGGAGGCTCACTCAGTTTCCGGTGCAGTTTCAGTGGGGCCAGTCCACCCTTTTAGTACACGCAGCGATGGAAGGGGCGAGCGTTTGAACAGCGGGCCAGTTCCCCCACTTCACGGGCAGTCGGTCAGTGCCGAGAGTTTTTGCCGAAGGTTCATTCGTTTTGCGGAGGGCAACAGAGGGCCAGTTACCCCACATCAGATTGGAGAGAAGGTCCACTGCCTTGCCGCTGTTTGAGTTAGCGGGCCAGTTACCCCCTCCCGCTGGTGCTGTCAGTACCGGCCAAGCAGGAGGTTCACTCAGTTTCCGATGCACTTTCAATGCGGCCAGTCCACCCTTTCAGTGCACGCAGCGCAGCAAGCTCATTCAGAATCAGTCTGTCACAGAACTAGATCTCACTCCACACGTGCGCGAACGAGAGCCAGAACCAGCGGGGCCGGGCACCCCTCCCGCGTACCACGGGTAGTTAGGTAGCTGTAGACGCACTCGTCAGAACCACATCAAATTCCGCAACCCCTCGGTACAACACCGGGGGTTCATCACTCCAACAATACGTGCTTGTTCACACATACTCTGCAGGACCGAGTCGGGGGCCTGCGGAACAGGGCCAGACGGAACCAAGCTGGCCACGGGTAGCCCAGTACACGTTTGGCCCGGTCGAATCGCGGACGGGTAGCAGGTCAGCACGCTCGCAGCTTCCTGATGGGGAGTCGCTCAGTCGGTCACGGCCCGAACCCCGGTTACAGAGTGGCACGCAGAAACAAAAAAGCTCGATACGGTCGACTCGGACCCCCGAGGTCGACAAGCAGTACTATAAAAGTTGGCATACATTTGCACCACCCTGACGATACAGTACCGCGGCGTCGTAGGTGACGTAGCCAAAGCCCTGCGAGGAGCTTTGGTAGCCCCCACAATAAACGCAACAAACATACGACGATATTTCGGCGACCTCAAAGGCTTCGGGGCCATTAACGACCTGGTCACGATAGCCACGAGGGGTGTGCCGGTGAAGGTAGCCCCCGCCGGAGCCGATTTGGAACGCGAATTGAGGCACGGCACACACCGAAGCGCCGCCGAGCATTTACCAGCAATTTGGGAAAAACTCAGCGGAGATGTACGGCGTCAGAAATGCATAGTGATACGGAAGAAAGCCGCGCATGAAATCCCGGGGCTTCGGGTGTCGCCTCTGGGGGCGGTCGTCACCCACAAGGTCCGGATCATTGATGATTTTTCGTTCGAGGCGCAAAGCAAAGTAACAAAAAGAGGACTAATTGCAGACACAGATCCAGACGCCGTACCAAAATGCCGATGCGTCGAAACCCTCCCCAAATTCCTCACGGAACTAGTCAGTCTGAGAAAGAAATACCCGAACAAGCGCATTCTGATGAGCAAAGCCGACGTCTCAGACGCGTTCCGAATCGTTAGGGTAGACCCAGACAAAGCCCGCAATTTCTGCTACACAGTAGGGGAGCTGAGAGTAATCGATTTTCGCCTCACGTTTGGGTGGTCTGGGTCCCCGGGCTTCTGGGGCGTGATGTCGGCGGCGGCCGAGCACGCCCACTGTAACACCACGATCCAGACGGCTCAGTTAATGAACGACGGAGTAGACATGATGGCACACGTTAAGATTGTGAACCGCTGGGAGAAAGGAAAACCCACGTAAAACCCACACCCGTCCCGGACGACGCAATGAGTCAAGGCGGGGGGTGTTCAATCCCTTTTTCGCCACGGTGTATGTGGATGACTATCTATTGATCAGGGTCCAACATTCAGACCACGACATCACGGCGTTAACCGCGTCGGCCTCGCTAGCCTTGGACCACGTACGATTATTCGGGCCGGGCGAGGCCGGCATCACGCCCATCTTAGCGCCGAAAAGGAGCACTGACTGGGATACCACAATCGACGCCCTTGGTTTCACCATCAATTCGCACACCATGAGAATCTCGCTGACACACGAAAAGGTCGAAGCCATCGCTGACCTCCTCCACGACCAGTGGCCCTCGAGAAGGCATAGCGCCAGAGCAAGGGACGTTCGCAGTGTGGCAGCGAAGCTGTGAATCTCTAATACGTAGTGCGCGCCGGCAGATATTTCGTGTGGAGGCTGTTGAGACTCACGGGCCTTCGCAACGACCGGCACCCTAGAAACCAGAACGTAGTGCCCCTTGAAAGTGAGTTCCACGCCGACCTCAGTTTCTGGGAGTGGGCCATCAGCCAGAAACTTTTCCAATCAGGAGAAGCAGTTTTCGCCCCCTGTTACACAGCGCTAAGACGCCCGGCCAATTGACACTGTCCATCCGACGCCAGTTTCGAAGCGGTGGGCGGGTACTGTCTCGAACACCGGATGTACTGGAGATACGACCTACCCCGGAGCTGACGCAGAAGCTAAGACAGAAGGCCGAGCGACTCGGAACGTGCACCATCACAATCAATCTGCTAGAGCTTTTAGGGATGGTAGTCACCGCCTGGGTAATGCTGGAATTGCGAGGTGGCACCCCAGAGGCGGTAGGAGATCCCATCACGATGCGCGGCGATGACGTGGCTGCCGTCACGTGGGTCAGTCGCTGCGGCGGGGCTAGGTACAAGCGAGCATGCCTACTCACGATAATGCTCGGTCGTCTTGAAATCAAGGGGTGTTGGAGCCACGATGCAAAGCACATACCGGGAATCCAAAACACCTTGGCAGACGGCATATCGCGTTGGCCCTGCACCGAAATATAGCAGAAAGGGTCCGGGACCTGACTAACAGCCATGCCTGGGTGGAACAGCCTATCGGTCCCCGGGTAAATAAGATATTTGACATAGTGCTCCACACCAAGAACTTGCAGACCCGACACGACGACAGCCTGTGGCGTATCATGGGCAATGGCGGAGACCATGCGTGACCACTGTAGCTCGCTCGCGCTTTACCCGGTACACACTGCCCCCCCCCCACCGCGTTATCCCTTCTCCCACTCGCGCAGGACCGGCCTAAGCAGGAACAGGGTCCAACACGACGCGCGACACGGGCGCGGCGGCGCGTCTGGTGAAGACGCTCGCGCTCGCCTCAGTAGGGAAGAGTACTCAAAAGCTCTATTTGGCAAAGTGGAACACGTGGGTGGCCGAAAGGGCAGCGCAGGGCAAAGAAGCGTGGTCGCAGTACAACCCCGATAATCCAAACCAAGTGTTGTACGAGCTGATGGAGTTCATGGCGTGTCGTTGTTACGTACACAACAATCAGCAGTCGACCGCAAGGTGGTACCTTGCCGCAATCAACTTTTTCCACGAGACGTACGCAGGCTGGGAACTGCCAACCTCACATTGCATGATTTTTGCTGTGAGAAAGGGGATCGATCGAGCGCACGGAATGTCACAGAAGAAGACGCAGGTCAGGCTGCCGTTGACCTGGGCCCTTTTGTCGCAAGGGAAGCAAGCAGTTTCAGTATGGTAGACAGGGGACACGTCATGTGGTTGGGCCTGGCGTGGTCGTATTTTCTGTTGTGCCGCGCGTTTGAGATGTGGGCGTTCGCGGACGGAAAAGTTCACCCCGAAATATGTTTGACGCGCAGCTGCCTTACGTTTTTTCGAGGGGAGCTCCGGGTTGCCTTCGAGAACAGAGCATCCGCGGACGCGGTGCAAGTGCGTTCGTGGCGTCAAAGACGGACCAGAAGACGGAGAAGTGTACGATCACGCGGACGCGCCTGGCGAGCGCCGGGGAGGCTGGGGCAGGTGCGATGGGCGCTTTCGACGTTTTGCTGGAGCTCCTCGCTGTGCACCCCTCGCTCTCGGGGGGAACACCCCTACCGGTCAGGTTGTCCCCCCTCGGCTGGAGACCGTTCACCCGGACGGAAGCGGTAGCAGCTTTGCGGCTTATGATCGGGAGCAGCGGCCCAGACCCGGCGCAGTACGCATTGCACTCGGGGAGAATCGGAGGGGCAACGCAGCTGGCGGCGGCAGGCGGGCCAGAGCTCCAAATCCAACGCGCGGGCAGGTGAAAATCACGCGCGTTCATGACGTACGTGCGGGAGGCGGAGGAAGGGGCAGGCTCGGTCTCCGCCGCCCTACGTAGTGGAAACGGGGTAGACGCGATTCCCGGGATTCGTGTTTAAACGGGACCGGAGTTGTGTACGGACAGGCTGGCCTGTGTGAGATGTTACTAATCCCCGCCGGGGAACAAGCCGGGCAAAATTTTTCGGGTGAGCTTGTCTCATTAATCTTCGGGGGGTTCCCTACTGTAATGGTATTTATAAACGTAGTGGTGTTCGCGAGGTTTCCCACGGCCCTGGCAGGCCTTTTAGGCACGACGGTGAGCGTACCTGACCTGCTGTAGACAAATATGATTCCAAGAATTCTCGAACTATAACAAACTGTAGGTTTCCGCAGGAAACTGGCGTTTGTGAGGCGGTTTGAATTCGAGTAACGGAATAGTATTTGCGTATTAGCCGACGCGAGAGCTCGGCTCAGGAAGCGTCCAGTCTCCGTCGGCACAAGACAGTGAGGGCAACGAGCTCGTACAAGATTACGAAGGACACGAAGGAGAGAGCTGACCTGCCATCGCTCGTACAGCTCGTCCCTCTGGTTTGGGTTTATCTTGACTTTTGCGTGTAGAAGACAGCGAGACGAGTTTGTATTGATCGACTTTCCCTCATACCTGTAGGGCCAAGGGTCGATTGGTGGCGCGTACTGCACGTCACGTCTGCAGACACCACGCGGACGGCGGTTGCGGCAGAACCTACTACTACTCTAGCAGCCGTCGCGAGTACCATCTTCTCTACTACGGCTTCTCCGAACCTCCGGCAGGTGCCGTCGGCCGGTCCACAGTTCTCGGTGAGACGAGCCGGGATACATGTCACAGAGCAGATTTGGGGGACAAAAATAGGGCCGTGTACATACGAGTACGCATATCAGGAATTCAAAAATTCAAAGAAATTACCGGGCACGTACTCGTACGTACGTTTTGTGTACCTGGTACGAGTACCTGGTACTCATATGATACCAGGGATCCAATTTTGAATGCCGACATGCTGGACACAATTCGGGTGCGTGACATTGTGGGTGTGGTTCACATATACGAGATACAAGGTTCCCCTCCGGGACGTGCCTAGGGGAGTGGCGCAAGAACGAATTGAAAACCACACATAATTCGATACTGTATCCTACGCATGCGTATGATATCATAGTACGACGTTACGAATTATCTGCATATTTTACCGTACATGCAGGGTACATGCATATTATTTTTAAGAACTATATCAGATGACCTGCGCACTTTTGGGGTTATTTTTTTTTGGAGATAGTGTGGAACCCTTACCATTGACTGCATATTTTTTGTAGATTTTCCTAACGATTCCGCCAAACATTATATCATGTTTGTCAGTGTGTTTATGTATGTCTTTGTTGTGTGTAGGGGCACCACAGTTGACTTGGTTCTAGAAGGGGGTCGAAATTGACTCGATTTCAGTGTTAGGGTCGAAATTATCTTGGTTTTATGTTGGGGATCAAACATGACCTGGTTTTTTTGTTGGGTTCGAAATTGGCCTGGCTTTGGTGCGGAGGGTCGAAATTGACTATTAATAACTATTTTTGTCATGGCCGAAAATGACTGGTTTTAGTGGGGGATAGAAGTTTACTTGCTTTTCGTCTGCGGGCCGAAAATGACTTGACCTTTTGGTATGCGGGGTGAAAAGGTGCACCGTGCATTGTTATCCCCTAACCACTGTTCGAACAACGCCCGAGATAACGAGATTCGCAAGATATCCAGTAGTGTTTAAGTGTATGCAGCGCCTCACCCTATATCGACTGTGGATCTGCTGCACAGTTAGCAGCAGCAACACCAGCAAGCCGTATGTTGTTGGACCTGTGGCAGCATGCACGTACTACGCAACAGCAGAGATCTCCAGCATAAGTACTGCGTTGTACTTTGTATATAGGGGATTTTACAAAAAGGGGTACACCCCCCTGTATCGTTACAAAAAGGGGGACATCGGTTTTCGCCGCCGGGTAAGCCCATGTACTCTGTCAAATGGACTCGAAAATAAAAACTGATGCGTTTGCCACACTCGCATGGCACCTCCCTACCATTCCCAGCGTTTTTATCCTTTCTTTCATATGTTCAACGGGTGAACGAGAGCGATCAAAAGGGGGGTGTGAGCATATCCCCCTTTTTGTTTATGCCTACGCGAGGGTATCCCCCTTTTCATCTACTTAGTTTGGGAAAGTCCCCCTGTTTTCGTGACGCCCCCCTTTTTGTAAATATGCAGAGAGGTATCCCCCTTTCCGTGTCAAAAATACCTAAGGTAAGTGACCACTCCATGTTCTGGTTGTTGTGGCACGCCCAACAGACGACGTCTAACGTCGAAAAGACCAACGGCCCATACCTAGGCAAACGTGGCCAGCAGATCAACATACATTGGTTGGCGCCCTGTGCCCTGTTGTCCTCAAAAATCACCAACATATATATAAACGAGTATACGTAAATATATACGTGACAAATGATAGTACTCTGGTACTACTGCTGGCTGCTGTACGTATATATGTAGTCGTGCCGGTACCGCCGTATACGTATACGCGAATATCAGTACGTACCATGGCGTAAAGGAGAGATTCTTATTTTACCAGGAAATGAGCTGTTGAGCTGTTCGGTCAGAGTGATGGTTACTATATGACTATGAGTATACCGTTAATGCACTGGGCCGTTGGATTGGTGTTGACGACCGCCTCTTTAACGATAACCCCGCCGCCGGTGCTTGGTAGTGTCCCCCCTTTTGTTACGATATATGGGGGGTGTCCCCCCTTTTGTCAAATGCCCTTGTATTTATTAATGGTGTATTATTTTTCCCTGGGGTATTCTTCCACTCCAGAGATTTTTGGAGCCTGTCCTGTGACCACGGACTACCCCTTATATAACAACAGATCGCAGGGTCCGATTAAAAAAAAAAAATAGTACTCGTACATACAGTAGTAGTAGTAGGTATAGTAGGACGCCACAGCAATACAGGGCGAACAAAAATTTACCGCACGCGCTTGCTGTTCCTTGCTCCGCACTGCTCGTGTGTGCTGTCTGTGGTGTCGCTGGGTTACACACGACCGGGCATCTCAATCATTTGAAAATATTACCAAAGAGCCAAATTATTTTGTTTGTACTAGCGTGCGTGTGCACAGCATTGTGTGACACATCGCACATACGCATGGAGAGCAGCAGTAGCAGCAGCGCAGCAGAAGGAGAGGGGTAGAGATGACCGATGACGGATCATGGTCTCCGATAAAGCAACCTCTGCTGGAGCCACATCAGTACACCGTGGACCTGCCACATGCGCGTGATGTTGCCTGCTGCCGCTTGTGCTGCTGGGCGGGGTTGTAACGTGTTGTTGTTTGTGTTATCTCTGCATGTTATCTGATGTCTAAAAATTTGGTGGTGTGCTTGGGGAAAAAAAACCGCGACATCAGAAATTTTATAGCAGCAGTTAGTTGCCGTACGTACTCACACGTGATAAACACGGTCCTAACAAATCGGTCTAAAGTGCACAGCAAATAATGGAAGATAGGTGGCGGGCTACGGACAGCCGCCTTCGATATAACAACTACCCACAGCAGCACCAGTAAAGCTTAGATGGATGTGCCTCTCACGCACGATGTTCCCTACTGGTGTGGGCGGCAACGCCGTAACGCCGTGCTCTGTGCAGGTTGTCTGTTGTCTATCTGGTACATCTTCCTGGCCTGTGTGCATGTGAGAGAGCGAAAAACTGTCAAAATCTAAAAACACAAAATTAATTTTTGTCTGTTGTCTACTGGTATATGTACATGTTTCTGGCCTGTGTGCATGTCAGAGAGCAAAAAACAGACAACATCTACAAACAGAACATCGGTATTTACTGGCACGTACGTACGAAACACGGCCTCATGCTGAGAACCCGGGAAATCGGCTGATCCACTCCCGCGGGAAAAAAAAAATCGAGCGCCCGCCACGCGGGCCACAGAGCTCGGATCGAGCCAAAACCTCGACCAATGGGTCCGGCCGGGCCTCCCGTGTCGGGGTACTTAGCGTTTTGCCGAAAAGCGCTCGCGCGGGGAGAAACGTTGCGAAAAGTGCGTAAATTTCACAAACATAGCTATACATATACCCTGGTATATCGTAGTGGCTGTGAGTTGTTACTTAGCCCCGCCGAGGAACGAGCGGGGCATAAGTTTTCGGGTTACGAGCTAGTTCCAGCAAGAGGGGGAGCATTTCGTCTACAGACTTTTGCACCATAAATGAAAACGATTTGGAAAACAAAATTTGGCAGGGTTGTTCTTCACGACCATACGGAAAAACGACATGATGGCCTTTTTTGAAAAAAAAATGTTTTGGTGAATGAGGTACATTTTAGCGTTTTTTTTTTGTTTTTTTCCAGCAACTTTGACTCAACATTACAGAGAAACAAAAACAAAAATAAAAAGGTCATCTTGTCGTTTTTTCGTATGGTCATGAAAAACACCCAAACCAGATTTCGTGTTCCAACTCGTTTTCATTTTTGGTGCAAAAGTGATTTCCGCCAAGTGTATTTTTTCCCCTAAGGTTTCAAATTTGCTCAATACATTTTCCCAGTAATTTCGCAGGATGTTCTCATTATAATAGCCTGATAGGCTCGCGGGAAGCAAAAACGTGACATGGACGTCTTCCCCTTGTTGATGCGATCCTGTCAAGACTTCAACTCTCGAATTAGTCGGCGTATTGACCGATATATGGCCTGAATACTATTCCCAGTGACTTTAGTTACTGGGCTGTGTCGCGGAAATAATTTAATTTCCCAAATCCCCTGCCTTTCACCTCTGTTTCGAGGTCTAATTCCATCATTTTTTAGTAATCCTCTCCCCTACGTACTCAGTTCGACTCCGAACACGATTTGGCTCTGTAGCCCATCAATCCGTTTACGCCATGTTGTACCTGGTATAAAAATTTAGATCTGTGACATTTGGCTAGATCAAGTTATACCGATTCAATACTTGACCTAGCTTGGTAGTATAGCTTTGGGTCGAGTCGGTTGTCGTGACGGGCGAACTTGTACTGAGCTTTACATCGGATGTCATCATGTGTGCCCATCACATGCCCGCGAGTAGACTTATACAAGTAAGTACAGTTGTGCAAAGCGACGGCGGCGCATGCGAGGTGGTACACGCTGCGTTGTGCGCTAGCACCTGACGGTAATGTGGAGGACGTTGATTTACACTGCCTGTGCGCTAGCACCTGACGAGTACATACATACATATATAGACAGAGGCACTGTCAGGCAGCGGCGAGGTGCCCCTGCTGCGAAGCGACGGATGTCAACACGCGCCACGTGCACATGCCACCGAGCAGGCGCGCAGGTAAACCAGCATCAGCCGCTAGTCCACGCGCTGTCCCGCACCTTCAAGCGGTTATCCATCCGCCATCAAGTGGAAAGCGAAGCACCCTTCAACGCCGACAGGAACCTCCGAATGGATAGAGTGATCGAGAGGGGAGGCCTCCGAGACGCTACATCGTCAGAGTACCGCAACAAGGCGATACTCCTCGACATCAAGCATGCAGACCCCCAAGCGAGGGTTCACATGCGGGCTGGCAGCGCTGATCGAGACGGATCAGCTTTCTCCACTTCTGAGGCGCGAAAGCGCAACCACTACGCTCGTGCAGGACAGGTGTCCTTCGACGAGCGCAGCCATAAACTTGTCACCCTTGCGGTGGAAAGCTTTGGACGCCTCGGGAAGGAAGGTAGCGAGTTCATCGACCAGCTGGCGGCGAGCATCGTCGGAGGGACGGACGGGGGGTCCTTATCAAGAAAAGGGGTCTGTAAGGAGCACCTTTTCCAGGTCATATCGGTAACCACCCAGGTCGCGATCTCACGCCGGGTGCACCCATACAAAGTCGCCCTGCGAGACCGGCAGGCCGCCAGGGGGAGAAGGGAGGAGGAGGGAGGATTACTTCCCATGGCGTGGGGGTGGAATGTAGATGCGGAGTAGCAAGCACGGCGAATAGATATATAGCAGGTACAATAATTGGGTAAAGGGTGCGTATTCTATCGAGTACACGCAGATGAGAAGAAGTTGTTGAATGAGAGTGGTGGTATTCGACGAAGTGTGTCAGCTTTTTCATTATGAATGAATAATGCCCTGCACATTGTCGGAGGGCAACTAATATAATAATAAATTATTATTGGCGAGACAGCAACAGGTAGGTCGAGTGTACAAGAACTGTATGTACATGATGAATGCCAGGCATAGCTTTATATACAAGCTATATACAATAACTAATACCCGGTACTTCACAGGCGAGGTGGCGGGGGTCGTGGCGGAGCCCCGACCCGCGTAACCCGCCCAGCTGCGAATCCTCTGTATGCGTGTCCGAATGGTATAGTTTGAATGGAATTGTCAGGAAGCGGAGTGGGTCCGACTGTCGTTGGTGTGTGTGACAGACGGTCGTTCGCGTGTGTGATGCGAAGCACACAATCAATCGTCGTGATCTCTAATCGATACGACGTGTGGTTCTTGGCCCATACCATGGGTGAAGTCGGAGTCAATGGTCGGCAAATAATATAACGCCAACGCCAAAAAAAACGACACGCAACACGTTACGCCTACGCCGCTCGACATCACCTATTTTACGACTTCTACGACGTATTCATACCACGTACCAGCAGGCACCCTGGTACTACTACTGCTTGACATCTTGACATCTTGACATATATACTCGTCGTACACATACGGAATATTTTCGATTGATGCGATTGATGGCTCGCCACACATCACAGGCTTTGCGGCGGGGAGCGCGTCGGGGCACTGCCCTGTCCCGCTCCGCCCAGCCGACAAACACCGTGTGCGAGTCAAGAATTGCCTCTCTCTCCATGGATTATTGACTGGATAGAAGCGCCGGATATCGGTGTGCTTCGGACGTATTCTACATATGAATACAACAGCAGTAGCAGCATCAGCACGCGAGACACAGTACAGACAGGCACACAGCAGTACTGCTGTAGTTCTTGTTCTTCGAGTACAAAAAAATGCAGCAGGATGTGGAGGGGGTAGACCCTACTGTGACACGCAAACGACACAGAGAGCAGAAGCAGCAGCAGCAGCAGTACACACACTGCGATTATTATTAGTTGCGGTTTAAATGAGTGTCATCACCAAACTTCTCAGACAGGTCGGGCGGCGGGGAGTGGATCGGGGATTCACCCAAAGTACGGATACGTAAAAATATGTTATTCGGTACAGCCGTACTCGTGCTACACATTAGTGCGTACTCGTACTGCTGTAAGCGCCTCAAACGATTATATCGATGGTGGCAAAGTGTCACTGAGACCCGCGTGCAGAGCAACCCCTCCACGCGCTTTTAGGGAAATATTTAATTTCCCAAATCCCCTGCTTTTCAACTCTGTTTCGAGGTCTAATTCCATACTTTTTTAGTAATCCCCTCCCCTACTTAGTTCAACTCCAAACACGATTTGGCTCTGTAGCCCATCAATCCCTCTACTTCATTACACCTGGCATAAAAAATTGACTCTGTAGCCTTTGGCTAGATAAAGTTATACAAATTCAATACATAACCCGACTCGGTACTATCAGCTTTGGATCGAGTCAATGATTGTGTCGGACGTACTCGTACTGACCTTTACATCGGATGTCATCATGTGTGCCCATCACATGCCCGCGAGTAGACCTATAATACAAGTAAGTACAGTTAGTTTATCAAAGCGACGGCGGCGCAGCTGCGTTGTGCGCTAACACCTGACGAAAACGTGGAGGACGCTGGTTTACGCTGCTTGTGCGCTAGCACCTGACGAGTACATACATACATATTACAAGGTTACCCTCCGGGACGTGCCTAGGGGAGTGGCGCAAGAACAAACATGAAAACCAAACCGGATACGAGCTGGTTCAGGCATATCACCCAAAATTTCGTCAGTCACGAATGCCGCATGCAATAGCAACTCCAATGTCACATATTCGGTATCATACTGACCGCCATCAACAGTGGAAGAGGGTGACATCGCCCGTTTTGTGTTCAGGGACCTAAAACTGGCGCTACCGCCGAAAATGTGGCCCGATCAATCACAGGCCTTCAAAGTGGTCAACAATAGTCAGGCGTTTCCGTAGGAAAACATGTTTCCCCCCATTTGTTTATGAACGAGCTGCTTCCAGGTGGTCCAAGGCATGTTAGTACAAAATTTCACGCTAATATTCGAAGATCTGACTGCGTATGATCATATTAAGTCATATTTAACGCCCAAAATCGATTCCACACTGAAACTAAGTAAGTAATTACGAGGCGACGCCTATTTTTGCACTTTTACCGCATAAAAGTCCAAATGTCCACGCTGTTTTTTGGAGAGAGACCCTGAAAATTGGTACACGTGTTTTATGCGCCCTACCCGAGCCTTTTACGAATGGCTTTTTTTTCCCCCGGAAATGTTGGATCTCGTTGGATCTCTCAAGGCCATTTCTTACGGATGGGTTCTGAAAACTGAAAATGAACGTTTTCAGTTTTCAAAACCGATTGGCTCTCTTACGGGGTTGAAAGTGGGCCCATTTCCGATCAAGTTTTTCAATTATCACTTTCAAGTCCGCCTCCACTCGGAAATGGGCCCCCATTTCCGATCGGAAATGGGCCCCCATTTCCGATCGAGATCACGATTGAAATTGGCGATTGGATTTGGAATCTATGGGTTTCCACACATCGTTGGAGGCAACACGCGTACAAATGTACCGCAAACAGCAGCAGTTGAGTACGAGCCGCGTCCGTTGCCAAGCAAGCAACGACACAGGTGTACTGCTGCTGCTGCTTGCTGTGCCACGCTCCCCACCCGCACGTGCCTCAGACATCGCCACAGTGCGATGGGATCTGATTGTGATGGTGTCGGCCACGAGAGCCTTTTCATTGCCCTTGCAGCTGCGACCTATAGGCTGCAACTAGCGAGGAACACAGACGGGGAGGAGGAAAACACAAGTTTTAAAGACACCCCTCCGTCGTGTTTTCCGTCGTTCCGGCTACCGCCGGGTACAATGCTTCTGCGTTGCGTGCTCCGGTGCGACGAACACCTCGATCACCCGTAGGCCAGGGCGGCAGCGAACCAGTTCGGAGGCGCTTTTGCGTACGAGTACATACGAGTACTCGTACGAGTAGTACCGTCTTCCTCGTACTGCTGCTGTACACTTTTTGTCACAACTTGCAGCCCAGAAATCAGTTTCAATTCTTGGGTCATGATAAGATAGCCAACTGAAAAAATCTCAATTGGTTTAAGACGCTCGAAAGCAACGTTCATTTTCAGTTTTCAGAACCCACCCGTAAGAGATGGCCTAAGACCCAAATTTCCCAAAAAATACAAAACAAGCAATTGTTGTTGTTGTTTTGGTTGTTGTTGTCTTCACATTGAAAACCGTGCCGGTCTCTCTACCCAGTACCTCCATCTGTCCGTACTAATCCAACACTTGACACGGTCGAGTCCCGTGGTCACAGGCTAACTTACCCAAAAAAAGGTATACTGAAATAAAAGTGGAACCCGAAGGGTCCGCAAAGCGATCAAAGCCAGTCAAAAACAGATAGTCTGGAGCCCTCCGCTCCCCTCTACACGCTATGTGAAGGTAAAAATAAAAGTGGAAAAGTCAACATCACCAATCGGGGGTACACGCCCCCTGATTCTATCTTGGTGCCCCTATAATGCCGGGGTGTTCCGTGCCGGGTTCACGCCGGTCAGGCAAACAAATCGAGTCCTCCACCCCGATTATAAACACAGACATGATACGGGGGGAGGGAACTATGGTCCCGTGTGACTGATGTACCCCCGGCCTGCGAGCAGTGTAACTGCAAAAGGTCAAAAACAACGAAGGGAAAAAGACGAAGACAAAGACAAAGAGACAAGTCAAAAGTACGATATCTGACGGAAAAAAAAAAAAAAAAAACATCTGTTAAGGTCTCGGGTAGGGCGCATAAAACACGTGTGCCAAATTTCAGGGTCTATCTCCAAAAAACGGCGTGGACATTCGCCATTGAATGAATTTTGGGTGATATGCCTGAACCAGCCTGTGCATTAAAATCTATAGATGACTTGGTTTTCGTGAGCGGGCCGAAAATGACTTGATTTTAGTGTGGTATCAAAATTGACTCGGTTTTTGTGTGCGTGGTATACCACTTGTTTTTTGTGCGCGGGCGGGAAATAATAGAATTGACTTGATTTCGGTGTGGGGATCGAAATTGACTTGGCTTTTACTATTTCGTTTGCCCTCCGACATAATGCAGCTTGATCTACAACATCGGTCACTCATAAACAACCTCGAAAAAAAGAAAATTAGGGCTAAGTACAGTAAAACAAAAAAGAAACCCCATGGCTAGAACACTGTAGAACACATACGCATATACCTCGTAGACAATATGGATGGAGTCTCACTCCTTCCTGTATCTTCTCCTTCGTGCCTAATCTCTACCAGGTAGTATGTATGTACACGCGTAATCATTGCTGTTTTAATTACTTGGTGCTTGTTGTCTCGATCAAAATCGAGTTACTGTAGTTTTTGTGGGCAGGCTGAAAACGACTTGGTTTAAGCGTCGGGGTCCACATTTATGAGGTTTTAGTGTAGGGATCTTAATATACTTCGATTTGTTGTGGGTAGTCGAAATTGACTTGATTTTTGTGTCGGGGCATCGAAATAGACTTTATTTTTAGAGTTGGCATCGAAAAAACCTCGATTTTAGAGTTGGGATCGAACAATACTTGATTCCAGTGTAGGGATCGAAATGAGCCTATGGATTTTGTATATATAAAGGTGGTTGAGTGTCGGGATCGAAGTTGACTTGGTATTTGTGTGGGGGTCGAAATGTACTTTGTTTTCGGTGATAAACGTGCGAAATAAGAGAAAATAAAAAACACAACACGAATAATCAGTTTTGCCCCTGCGAATGTTCGCGGCCAACGAGTACTCGCCAAATCTCTGAAAAAATATCCGGGTACTCGAGAGTATATATATTCGCTCTTTTTGGTTAGGCTTTCAGTCGGGTGTATATAATATGTATATACTGAGCGCGTCTACTATTAATATGTTCATACGTTAAAATGCCATATCATACGTACGACTATACGATATGTATCGGTTTTAGTATAACATAATAAATGAACGCCATACAATTACAGAGGGCCATAAATACCCACTATCGTGCCCGTGACGTGTGATAACAGAGATTTCCAGAGTAGAAGTAATACGTAAGTACTGTACTTGTAGTCGCGAGTACCCGGGCGTTTTTAATAGAAGGGATAAAGCTCTGGAAATTTTGCAAAAAAACAACATAGAGCCTACTCGTACTCTGCATTCGTACCTGTATGCCAAAAAAAAGAAAGGAAACAGAGGACGTGTCCGGGGTTTGAACTCACATTTAAAATTCACGTCGGGACGTTGGACGCTACATACTATATTACGTGATTACTTGCCAGAAATAAATATTGTTTGTTTTTTGTGCCAGACCGCCCGAAGACTGCTGTGTGTGGTATCATCGCAAGCAAGCGTCGGCATGCAGCATGCAAAGCACATGCATGACACATGGAACCCATCAACAGCAGCAGCGAGCAGCAGAGAGGTGATGGTGGTGTGGTTTGGTGACGGGTTGCTGGATCCTATAAAATAAGCAACTACTCGTAGCAAAAACACTGACCACACCACAGACAGGTCTGTTTCCAAGGCGCACAGCAGTGTAGTACCACACTGTCCGGAAATGTAAGGACATTAAACATATCATTTTAATCAACCAACGATGATTACATTTCTGGACAGCGGAGAGTTTCGTGCACAAGCATCGATCTGCAGGTACCACGATTAGGAAGATCACAGGGTCCGACAAAAACAACTAGCCACGGTGCAGCACGGATCCGCCGTACGCGCATACATGGCGTAATGTCTGCTGCTGCTGCTGGGCGGCAGGTTTGTAACATTGAGATTGTACTGCAGCACGCTATCTGCGGTGCTGCTGCTGTCCTTGTGTGCTCCCCGTGCTTCCGACAAGAAACTCACAAAAAGACGCACGACCGAAACAAAACAGGGTCTCACGCAGAGAAACCCGGGAAATCGTCTTATCCACTCCCGCGGGAAAAAAACATTTGAGCGCCCGCCACGCGAGCTACAGTGCTCGGATCGAGCCCAAACCTCGACCAATGTGTCCGGCCGGGCCTCCCGTGTCGGGGTACTTAGCGTTTTGCCGAAAAGTGCTCGTACAAAGAGAAAAGTTGCGAAAAGTACGAAAAATTCACAAAACATAACTATACATACAAGGCTCCCCTTCGGGGAGTGGGGTGGTCCCCGTGGGGTGACGCAAGCTGGCATGCGACAGGGACAAAACTATCACTCGTCATTAATAGCGGTCACTCGCCAATAATAGCGGTGCTCGTAGTCGTAATTGAGAAATTATTCCTAACAAACGCAACATGATTCCATAAATTGGGGTTATAAATCACCAGACAAAACCCGTTTCGCCGCGAATCGTGACGTCGATGTTGCTGAAGTTCGTAAAAAAAAAAGTGTCAAGATTCGCGAGAGTGTCAGCTTTTTTCGTCGCGATTTGAAAATTTGTTTTTGTTCGTGAGGAATGACAGTACTTTGGTGCCACAACAAAAAGCGTATACGTATACGTATAGCAAGCCCTGTGTACAGCAGTGGTGTACAGTAGCAGTACAAAGTAGCAAACATTGTATGTACGAGTACTGTAGTAATTTGTGACCAATGCCAGGATTCGCGAAAGTGCCCGTTGTTTTTTGTCACGGTTCGTGTTTGTATGTATTCGCAATACTCGTAGGATTGATCATATTTGAAAGTACCACAGCAAACAAAGAGTACGTATACATGTACCTACAGCAAGCATATTTATAGTGCAACAGGAGCGGAAAGCACAACAAACAGTTTGTTTAACAGCAGTAGTAAAAGCAAGCAGTGCAGCAGGCGGCACTTCTTGTACCTACACCAAACAGCAGCAAGACACTCCTACACTATATCTGCTGTATTTGGCATACATCAAGCATTGCCAACACAGCAAGCAGCTCCACTGTTACTGCTGCTGCAGCTAGTTGGTTGCTGTATGCAAAATGTCACTTTATGCATATCATAACAATATGTGCAGCAGCAGTAAATATACACCAGTATCCAGCAGCAGCAACAGCGGTGAAAACAACGTGCAGCTGCAGCAGTCACTATTCTTGTGTACGCACTCTATACATACAGTAGCAATGATAACTGCTAAGTTATACTTTTGTCGAATATCGTACGCAGACTACCTACTTACAGTAAAATGCTATACCAACAAATCCATGATACGTGTTTATACCAAATCTAAAAATCACTCGTATATTATATTATCTCCATATGATACGTGCCGTCGTGTTTTGCGTGATTTGATAAGAAATAAACCGCCGTTCACCCAAGTTGACCAAAAGCAATAACAGAAACCAGCTCACCATGAAAAATACCCGATATCCGATCGTGTCGGAAAAAAGACTCGAAAATCGCGGGGAAAAAATAAAAGAGGGAACGAAGCAAGAGGGTACGCGAGCCCCTAGCGCCTGGCTCACGAGCACACGCGAGTTGCTGTCCGGTGCAAACTCACAAAAAAAACAGCAAGCAGCAACGCTGCTGTCATATTGGTGCTGTACTGCCACTGCCATTGTTGTATCATAGTTTGGCTCGAAGATATGTACCAGCCATGCAGGTACGGTGTGTATGTGGCCTTATCATTCTGGCCGGAAATGTAAAGAACGTTTGGATATTGATGTAAATATATAACAGGTTCTTATATTTCCGAATAGAGTGGTGGTAGTTAAAAAAATCCGAGTATCGTATGTATGATACGAAAGAGTGCGATCGTTTCGTGCACCCAGACCTGTGCTGTGCTGCACCAGCACGCGAGCGCCACGTCCTGTGTGTAAACGTATGATACTACACAGCAGCAAGCAGCAGCACCGTAGGACTACGAGCACTGCTGCTGCTGTCGGTGCTGTGTCACGACTCGAAATGGGCACCGGATAGAGAAAAAAAAGGTAACCGCGGTTTTTGGAAACCCATCAGGCGTGTGTGATTAGTCAGTTTATCAAAATAAAAACAGGCGGTTTTTGAGGTCCGGTTAACCGGTTAACCGGTTCAACCGGACAAAAACACCGGTTACACCGGTTATTCGGTTAAACCGGAAAACCGGATAACCCATCTACACTAAAACGTGCCTGTGAACGTGACAACGTCAACGCTGGTTGATCCGACGTCTATTGTACCTAGTCTAGAACGTATCAACTACTGCAGCAATAAAAACGGCGACCATACATACGTGGGCGTGGGGAGAGGGAGGGTGGTAGCCTAAACGTCGGTGGATCCACTGCGGCACAACCCCCTCCCATCTCCCCGCACACCTACTAGTAACACTACCCGACACTCGCACACACCAAACACACACCACCCATCTCTGCTCTCAAGTCCAACACATCACCACTCCAACATGAGCCAAGAGTAGAGATGGGCACCAGATAAAAAAAAAAACGGTTCATCGCGGTTCTTGGGAACCCATGCAGTGAGTGATTACTCGGTTTTTCAAAACAACAACTGGCAGTTTTAGAGGTCCGGTTAACCGGTTAACCGGTTAAACTGGATAAAAACACCGTTTTAATCGGTTTCAACCGGTTATACCGGAAAACTGGATAACCCATCTACACTACGTAAAACGTACCAGTAAACGTGACAACGTCACATCTGGTTGATCCAACATCTATTGTGCCTAATCTAGAACGTATTAACTACTTCAGCAATGAACAAGGCACAGTACGTGGGCATGGGGACCGGGAGGTAGAGTCGGTGGATCCACTGCGGCACGACCCTTTCGCCTCTCCCCTCTCCCCGCACACCCAACACTGCCCAACACTCGAACACACCAAACACACACCACCACTGAGCCAAGAGGTGGAAACATTCCGAGTGTGATTGGCATTGTTTCTGGCGGTATATTATCTTGAAGTATTTGCACTATGAAATGTGTTGAGAATTTAAACGGTTGGAGCATTTTCGAAATGCAGTTTGTTTTGAATTTAATTTGTCACAGCTCCTTTTCAGTTCAACTCGCGGGAGTGTGCACACTCAACGGCTATTGATAGTTATTTTCCCCTTGTACACCCCTTCTACCCACCGGCTCGTGCCTTCGTTTACAGTATGCGGGCCAGGGAGTTTTACATTTTGCAGAAGGTTCAAGTCGTGTCAGGTAGACTAACGAGCAGGGCGACTGTTGCTTATACTCGTCGCACGACGCTATAACCCTGATGGTGGTTTGTGCAGTTTCGGGAGCATGCAGTGTGCCGGTCTGGTAGTAGTGGTGTCGCTGACAATCGACGTGACGCCTTTCCAAGTATTAGTGCCAGGTAATACAGTATATATGTATCTGGTTGATCAACATCACTATTCCATCTCGAAGAGGCACAGTTGCGAACATAAGCAATATCCGCACAACAAGAAGAACTTTGGAGAAGCGTGCCCTGGCCAGCATCGACATTTCTGTGTCCTCTGATGAGGGTCTTACCTTCACACTTGGGGAGTGCGCGACAGGGGTACAAATCAATTGAACCACCTATGGTTTTCAATATTATGGATGCTTCACCGCATCAAAACCGGTTAAACGGTTTTCGGTTGACCGGTTAAAACCGGCTGAAAAAAACCGGTTAAACCGGTTTTTATTTTTGGGAATACCGCCTCCCATCCGGTTTTCGGTGTTCGAATATGCCATCCGGTGCCCATCTCTAGTCACGACCTGGTACGTACGAAGAGTATGCATGATACGTACCTACCTTTGGTATACTTCAACACGAACGCACGCGTGCTTGTATTTTCGAAAAGTATCATCCAAGGGTACAGCAGCGCGTACGGAAACGAGTTTGCGCGGGGAGATAGAAGCGTACATATCCGCATGCAGATCTGGTGATGTAGCAGTATGGCGTGATACACACATCAGGTCACCCTGCTGCATACTAACAGATACCTGGTAGGCCCCAACGGCGTCACGGTGCTGCTGTTGTTTGAGCGTATGTCCGAAAAATATGCTCGACGTGCCGTCCGATCGATGCCCTACTTGTGGCGTGCGCGTGTGCTCTCTTGCTGCATGTGCCCTCTTCGAAGTCTATGCAGGCTGAAATCATCGTATTTGCTCGTTATTCATAGGGCTACAGTGTGTGCCGAAGGCGAATCGTTTTCCGCGAGTGCGCAGGGTACATTTTCAAAGCGCACAGAATTCGTAAAGCGGGTTTCACGTTGCCGGAAAGAATTGGTAAAGAACGTTTGGAACTTTACATTATTTTCCGAACAGAGTGGTACTTGAAAAAATCCAAGGGTACGCGCGGTTAAGGTCGGGACGGGAACGGTACGGTACGGGAATGGGAAACCGTCAGATTTTTCGTTCCCGACCGCGATTTCCCGACCGGTACCATCGTCAGTTTTTGTTCCCGAGCTTTACCTCCCCCCGGTAATGGCCGTGTTCCCGTTCCCGACTGTTTCCCATCCCACTGTCTGCCCATTCCCGACTATTCCCGTCCCGCTGTCCGCCCAGCGCCGACTATTCCCATCCCACTGTCATATAAGTGATTCCCGTCCCATCCCGACCATGGGGCACAGCTTCTCCCATCGCGCATCTCACTATTGGGGCAGATATTCCCATTCCATTTACCGCCGTTTTTTTCGGTTTCCCATCGCATGACCATGATGGATGCAAGTGCGTATGTATACTGCTGTAGACTGGAGGAGACTGCAGATAGATATTCGTGCGTCAACGATTTGTTTATATTTCCGAACTATAAAAAAATCGTAAACGCGCGAATACGACGTATATAAGTATTTCCTTTCTTCTTTTTTTCCCCATTCTTTTTTTTTGTATTCAAACAAAAACTTAAACTTTGTATCAACCATCCAACCGGCCCATCTCACACTTCGCTATTTGAAATAATGAAATAATGGTCGTGTACGTATAATCAGTGATGTGAACCGAAGAATGAAAATGGACTCGGTCGGTTTTTCGGTTTCTCACCGAAAAGTCGGTCGGTTTCGGTCGGATTTTTATTTAAAACCGAAATAAACCGTAACCGAACATTTTCGGTCGTTTTTTCGGTCGGTTTCTCGACTAAACTAGCCAATTGGTCCACATTTCGAAGGGTTCGGTGCGCATGTGTTGGCATAATGTGACGATATGATCGTGGTATGGTGCCAAGTGACCCTCCTGCAGTACCCGCGTCTGCTGCGCCACACACGGTACAGGCCGACATGCATATTTATAATCTGCAGCCGACAATAGCTACAAGTACAGCAGTTATCAATAGTTGCCACAAAAAAAAGAGAGTAGGATAGTATTAATAACTACAAGGTTCCCCTCCGGGACATGCCTAGGGGAGTGGCGCAAGGACGAATCGAAAACCTACTACGATATCATAATGTATGTATAGTACATAAATACGACGTTTTTGAGTATCTGCGTATTACTGTACATAAATAAATGTGAGTACTCGTAGACCTTTTTAGATTTATTTGCACCTGCATTTTTGGGGATAAAATATACTCGAAATATGGTGGAACCGTTACTATTGACTCGATCGTTCTTAGAGATCCCGCCAAACATGTTATCATGTTTGAACAGGTTGTCCGAGTACCTTGGAGTAAAGTCCCGAGTATTGGAGATACATTACTTCAGGTACTTCGTGTACTCGGAGTATTTCGGGGTTCGATACTCCGGATACTGCTCGTACTCGGAGTATTTCGGGTATGAACACTCTCGATACTGCTTTACTCGGAGTATTTCGGGGTCCGATACTGCGGGTACTCCTTGTACTCCGAGTATTTGGGGCTTCAGTACTGCTCATACTCCAAGTACTCCGAGTATTCAGGCCGCTAATACTCTGATACTCTTAAGTACTCGGAGTACGAAATGTACTCGATACTCGGAGTATACTCGGAGTGTGAAGTAAGTCAGGAGCATCTTTGCATCATTTTAAAGACTCGGCCGTCATTCCTCCCAGGTCCTGGGAACATGTATGTGGTGACTGGCGTTTGTAGCATTTAAAAAATCACAGATGCTCCCATTACCTCGGAGTATAATTAGAGTATTTCCGAGAAAAAAATACTTCAGGTACTTTGTGTACTCGCAGTATTTCGGTGTCCAATACTCTCGATACTCGGAGTACTCCGAGTAATTTAGATGTGTTTACTCCGAGTACTGCTTGTACTCGAGTATAAGTACTGCTTATACTCCCAGTACTCGGAGTATTTGGGCCTTCAGTACTGCTCATACTCCAAGTACTCCGAGTATTTAGGCACCAGTACTTTAATACTCTCAGTACTCGGAGAAGGAAAAATACTCGATACTCCAAGTAGAGTATACTCGGACAATCTGTTCTGTGTTTGTCAATATTTAATTGTTGTGGCGCTCAAGGTAAGGAAGGTCTATCCCGCACAAAACCGAGGACTCCCAACAAGAAAAGGTTTAATAATACTCCAAGCGTGACACGCTGCATACACACGCGTGACACACGGCACACACCGTACACGCACGCACACGTGACACATGGGACACAGTGCCCGTGCAGTAGTGGTGGGATCATATTTGCAGAAGACGTAGAAAAGGATGCTCCGAAGAAGGGAGGGGCTGATATAACGTACTTGTAATACAAAGAAAAGTTGAAAAACAGAAAACAAAAAAAGCAGCGCGGTGAGAACCGAACTCAAGCCTTTACATCCACAAACGGGCATGGTGACCATTTGACTATACTACCAAGAAATAATTTCCTACAACTCTATACCTGGTACTGTACCGAGTAAATCACAAGCATTTGAACAGACGTACTTTGTACCTGTAAGCAAAAAAAAGAAAAAACGCATCTCCGGGATTTGAACTCAGGTTCTATACGTATTCAAGTCGGGAAATCGGACGCCACATGCTACGTGATTATTTGCTAGAAATATTGTTCTCGGTTTTGGAGCCAGATCGCCGGAACACTGGTATCATCGCATGCGTCGGGATGCAGCATGCAGAGCACACGCATGACACATGGAGGCCATCAACAGCAGCAGCAAGCAGGAGAGTGGTGGTGGTGGTGTGGTTTGGTGACGGATTGCTGGCTGCTATGAAAGCAACTAATCGTAGCAACAACAGAGCACATCATCATCGATCTGTCTCCGAGGCGCACAATGTTGTACAACTTTGTCCGGAAAAGTAACGACAGTTTATATATAGTTTTAATGAACAAAAGGTTATTACATTTCGGGACAGCGGAGAGATTCGTACATGAGCATTGATCTGCAGGTATGATATCATACCATGACTCGGAAAATTCGCAGGCTTCGACATAAAGCAACTCGTGACGGTACAGCGCGGATCTGAGGTACGCGCATGCATGGTGTAATGCCTGCTGCTGCTGCTGCTGCTGCTACTTCTGGGTGGCAGGGTTGTAACATTGAGGTTGTACTGTTTGTAACACGCTCTCTGCGGTGCTGCTGCTGCTCGTGTGTGCTCCACGTGCTCCCGGCAAGAAACACACAAAAAACGCACGACTGAACAAAAACAGGGCCTCAGAGAAAAATGTGAAACAAAGCAATATTATTTACTGGCACGTACGTACTAAACACGGCCTCATGCAGAAAACCCGGGAAATCGGCTTATCCACTCCCGCGGGAAAAAAAACTTCGAGCGCCCGCCACGCGAGCCACAGAGCTCGGATCGAGCCCAAACCACGACCAATGTGTTCGGGCGGGCTTGCTGTGTCGGGGTACTTAGCGTTTTGCCGAAAAGTGCTCGTACGCAGAGAAAAGTTGCGAAAAGTGCGAAAATTTCACAAACATAACTATACATATACGAGGGCACTACTGATGTGCAGTCTAGATACCATGTATGATGTATAATGATAGATGATAGATACATCTTGCAGAGTACAGCTACGTAACACCATCAAGAACTCTAGGTTGCTGAAAGGGGGGCTGTGAGTACCCGCCTCTGCCTCCGGCTCAAGGTCAGAGTCAGTACTACCGCCTGAACCGGACATGGTTATCCTTCGCAGTCTCGCGACTCACTGCTGTCCCGCTGTAGTACCCTCTGCCCTGTGAGACTGTTTATTGTTGCTTCTGGTGCGGGCTGTGTGCTATGTGCTGTGTGCGTCAATTGATGTGCGTATCCATGATCCATAATACATAACGGGGTTTCAATGTAGATAAGTAGGCGTTATTGACTAAGGGGACGGGAGAAAAAAAAAACCGACCGAAAAAAACCGAGTCGGTTTTTCGGTTTCGTTTTTTTTTTAAACCGAAAAACGAAAAATAAAAGTAGGTTTTCGGTCGGGAAAAACCGAGAAAAACCGACCGAAAAAAACGAGTTCCGGTTATCGGTTCACACCACTGCGTATATTACATCGATCGGTAGATGGTTCAAGCTTGCGTTTCTTTTGGTGTTTCTGGTGCAGATTCGTCCCAAGTGGGTGTGCGGGCATTGTGCATTGTGGAAAGGGGAAGCGGGGGGTGGTCGTAACAATACTACAGCAGTAGTATTGATGCAGCAGTAGTATTGATGTGGCTTTCGTGCCTGGAACCTTTTCGTTTTTGTTTTCTGGATTTGACTTATTCGGGAGGGGGGACTCTGGTTTTGAACACCATGATATCGGTTCGTTCATAAGGAGGCCAACAAAGCGTTCGGTTAGAAAAATCGTACCAGGTATACACTTCCTGTCGAAAGAGGCGATAATACGATAATAATACCCCGTGCTCCGGACTCGATACTCGGAATACGCCAAGTATGATATCTAAATGCAAACAAAGCGTGATGTCGTGTCCAGGTACGTACCACATACTTTTTTGTTTTGTTTCTGTTTTACATCCTCGCGAATCTTATACTCGTCTATCGTAGCACATTAATACGTCGACGTCACAAGTCAGTAATATAACTACAGTAGATAAAAGCTACGACGACTACTCGTACTCGAAGAAGACTTTTGATTATAATTCGCTTTTTTCAGCCGTTGTCTCCAGCCTGTGTTCCCGACCGTGTTACCAACAATTCCCGACTGCGTTTCCCGACTCGGTTCCAGACCTATTCCCGACCTATGCCCGATCCGTTCACCGATCATTTCCCGTACTGCCGAAAAATGGTTCCCGTACTGTACCGTACCGCCAAAAATCGGTTCCGCCAAAGAATCATGCCTTCCCGTCCAATCCCGTTTTCCCACCTTCCCGTCCCATTCCCGTCCCGCGGTAAACAGACGTGAACATGTTCCCATACCGCCCCTCGGGAAAACCCAAAACATTTACCGCATGCGGCGGGCAAAACGGTCCCATCCCGTACCGCGCGGTGCCGCACCGCGCGTCCCCTTGAAAAAATCCGAGCATCGTAAATACGAAAGAGTGCGACCTTTTCGAGCACCCACAGACATGTGCTGCACCAGCACGCGAGCCTAACGTCCTGTGTCTAGACGTATGATACTACACAGCAGCAAGCAGCAGCAGCGTAGGATCACGAGTACTGCTGCTGTTTTCGCTGCTGTATCACGACCTCTGGTACGTACGAAGAGTATGCATGATACGTACATGGTATACTTCAACACGTACGACGTGCTTGTTGTATTTCGAAAGGTGTATAGTCTACGAGTACAGCAGCACAGTGTGTGCGAACGGAAACCACGCAGACCTGGCGATGTAGCAGTATGCCATGAAACACACATACATCAGGCCACCCTGCTGCACAATAACCGATATGCCCCAACGGTGTCACGCTGTGCTGCTGTTGTATGAGCGCATGTTCGAACTATGGTCAACATGTCGTCCGATCGATGCCCTCCTTGTTGTGGCGTGCGCGTGTGCTCTTGCTGCATGTGCCCTCTTCGAAACCCATCAAGGCTGAAGGAATCATGATTGTCCGCTATGTATAGGGCTACAGGCTACAGGGTGTGGCAAAGGCGGGGCGTTTTTCACAGAAGAACCAGGTTTCACGTTGCCCTGGTAGGCTCGGCCGAGTGGGACGGGGTATCCCGCGAAACCGACTCTATTTTTCCGGCTTCACGAGCGCCCCGCGCGGGTCACGGGCCGCGGTCGAGGGCGAGGCCCGGGGGACGCGCTTTCCGGCCGGCCCCCCGCGGTTCGGGCCTGGAGCCGGCGAGTTCGGCCGGGAGGACGAGGCGCGAAAACGCCCCGCCGGGCAAAAAATCACAATCATACTTTGTTATATATAGACGGAGGACGCTGTGAGGCAGCATTGTTGGCGAGACAGCAACAGGTAGGTCGAATGTCGAGTGTACAAAAGCTGTATGTACATGATGAATGCCAGACATAGCTTTTTGTACAAGCTGCAACAATAAATATTACTCCACAGGCGAGGCGGCGGGAAGCGGGAGTCGGGGCGGAGCCCCGACCCCAGTGCCCCGCCCAGCTGCCAACCCTCTGTATGCGTGTCCGTGGAATATACGAGCAGTTTCAATGGAATCGTCAGGAATCGGAGTGGGTCCGACTGTCGTTCATGTGTGTGACAGACGGTCGTTCGTGTGTGTGATGCGAAGCACACCATCAATCGTCGTGATCTCTGATCTCTACGCGTATGGTCCTTGGCCCATGCCATGGGTGATGTCGGAGTCAATGATCGACGATTTCAGATCCCAATGTAACGCCAACGCCAAATGAAGCGACACACAACAAGTTACGCCGCTCGACATCACATATCTTACGACTTTTACGACGTACCTGGTACTGCTTGACATCTTGACATATACTCGTCGTACACACACTGGAATATTTTCGATCGATGCGATTGATAGCGAATTGAATGCATGTATTTGTTTGTTTATACGTACGTACAGCCGTACAACAAGTGAAAGAAGAGTACTGTACTTGTCGCCACACATCACAGGCTTTGCGGCGGGGAGCGGGTCGGGGCGTACACAATATTAGTACGTACTCGTACTGCTGTAAACGCGTCCAACGATTATATCGGTGGTGGCAAAGTGTCACTGGGACCCGCGTGCAGAGCAACCCCTCTGCGCGCTATAACTATTATATTGTTTTTCCCCAGTGACTTCAGTTACTGGGCCCAGTCAGTTACTGGGCTCTGTCGCGGAAACTATTTAATTTCCCAAATCCCCTGCCTTTCAACTCTGTTTCGACGTCTAATTCCATCTTTTTCAGTAATCCCCTCCCCTACTTAATTCGACTCCAAACATGATTTGGCTCTGTAGCCCATCAATTCATCTACACCATGTTTTACCTGGTGTAAAAATATGGATTTGTGACATTTCGCTAGATAAATTAATACCGATTCGATACCTAACCTAGCTTGGTAGTATAGCTCTGGGTCGAGTCGGTTATCGTGACGGGCGAAGTGGTACTGAGCTTTACATCGGATGTCATCATGTGTGCCCATCACATGCCCGCCAGTAGACTTTAATGCAAGTAAGTACAGTTGCGCAAAGCGACGGCGGTGCATGCGAGGTGATACACGCTGCGTTGTGCGCTATCATCTAACGATAACGTAGAGGACGGCTGCTGCTGCTGCTGCTGCTGCTAAGCCGAGGTGACAAACACTGCGTTGTGCGCTAGCACCTGACGGTAACGTGGAGGATGCTGATTTACGCTGCGTGTGCGCTAGCACCTGACGAGTACATACATACATACATATATAAACGGAGGACGCTGCCAGGCAGCATTATTATTGGCGAGACAGTAACAGGTAGGTCGAGTGTACATAAGCTGTATGTACATGATGAATGCCAGGCATAGCTTTATGTACAAGCTACAACAATAACTATTACTTCACAGGTGAGGTGGCGGGGAGCGGGGGTTGGGGCGACCTCCGTACCCCGCCCAGCTGCGAACCCTCTGTATGCGTGTCCAAAGAATATAGCTGGAATGGAACCGTCAGGGAGCGGAGTGGGTCCGACTGTCGTTCGTGTGTGTGGCAGACGGTCGTTCGTGTGTGTGACAGACGGTCGTTCGTGTGTGTGATGCGAACCACACAGTCAATCGTCGTGATCTCTAATCGCTACGACGTGTGGTCCTTGGTCCATACCATACATACATATATACCATGGGTGAAGTCGGAGTCAATGATCGACGATTTCAGCCAATGTAACGCCAACGCCAAATGAAACGACACACAACAAGTTACGCCGCTCGACATCACATATTTTACGACTTCTTTACGACGTATTCATACCACGTACCAGCAGGTACCTGGTACTACTGCTTGACATCATGACATCTTGACATATACTCGTCGTACGACACACACGGAATATTTTCGATTGATGCGATTGATGGCTCGCCACACATCACAGGCTTTACGGCGGGGAGCGGGTCGGGGCAGGGCCCCGATCCGCTCCGCCTAGCCGACAAACCCTGTGTGCGAGTCAAGGATCTCTCTCCATGGATTATCGACTGGATAGAAGCGCCGGGTAGCGGTGTGCTTCACACGTATTCTACATACAGCAGCATCAACACAAGAGACAGTACAGGCAGGCACACAGCAGTACTGCTGTAGTAGTTCTTGTTCTTCGAGTACAAATAATTGCAGCAGGATGTGGAGGGGGTAGACCCTACTGTGAGACTCAATGACAAACGACACAGAGAGCAGTAGTATAGCAGCCGCATCAGCAGCAGCAAGCAGCAGCAGCGGTACACATACTACGATTATTATTGGTTGCGGATTGAATGAGTGCTATCACCAACTTCACAGACAGGCCAGGCGGCGGGGAGTGGATCGGGGCTTCAGACCGCGTTCACGCTGTGGCCGTCGATCATGAAAAAGTACGGAGACGTACGTAATGATATATTATTCAGTACTACAGCAGTACTCGTGCAACACAATGCAACCGTACGTACTCGTACTGCTGAAGGATCTATGCCAATGGGAAAGCAAAGTTACCCTAAAAAGTTTGAATTTGTAAGATCCCCGCCACATTTTTCCAGAACAAGCTCGCTATGGGACCGATTCTTAAAACGGAATATTCCCAACTTTTGAAAAAGCCCGAAAAGACAATTCTGGGGCCGATGTTGGGACAAGATCGGCTTGAGAAAAACTCAGGCGGATGTTAGTTCGAAGCGGCGAGATTCCGAGTCCTCGACAGACATTGATCGACGAAACCAACGACTGCGTCACGAATTCCCAGTGACTTTAGTTACTGGGCTCTGTCGCGGAAATTATTTAATTTTCCAAATCCCCTGCCTTTTAACTCTGTTTCGAGGTCTAATTCCATTTTTTTTAGTAATCCCCTCCCCTACTTAGTTCAACCCCAAACACGATTTGGCTCTGTAGCCCATCAATCCATCTACGCCATGTTGTACCTGGTATAAAAATATGGATCTGTGACATTCGGCTAGATAAAGTTATAGCGATTCGATACTCAACCGGACAAGATAACATCAGCTCTGGGTCGAATCGATGATTGTGTCGAACGTACTCGTACTGCAGCGTTACACGGGAAGTTCAGCTGTGCAAAGCGACGGCGCAGCCACCTGACGATAACGTGGAGGACTGCTTGCAGCAGCGTGCTGCTGTGCTTCTGCTGCTGCTGCTGCTGCTGCTGAGCCGAGATGATATACGCTGCGTTGTGCGCTATTAATAGCACCCGACGATAAGGTGGAGGACGCTGATTTACGCTGCGTTTGTGCGCTAGCACCTGACGAGCACGCACATACATACATGCATGGAGGACGCTGCTAATTAACGCCAGGCAGCATTACAAAAACTGCTGTATGTACATGATGAATACCAGGCATATCTACGTACAAGCTACGTACAACAATCAGTGTTGTGAACCGATAACCGAAAGTCGGTTTTTTCGGTCGTTTTTTTTCGGTTTTAACCGACCGAAAACCGACTTTTTTTTCGGTTTTTCGGTTTGAAAAAAAAAACGAAACCGAAAAACCGACTCGGTTTTTTTCGGTCGGTTTTTTTTCCCCGTCCCCTAAGTCAATAACGCCTACATATCTACATGGAAACCCCGTTATGTATGGACATCTGATACGCACACAGCACCCAGCACATAGCACACAGCCCGCAGCAGCAGCAACAGCAGTCGCACAGGGCACGGGGTACAGCGGTACAGGGTACAGCAGTGCGTCGCGAGATTGCGAAGGATAGCCATGTCCGGTTCAGGCGGCAGTGCTGACTCTGACCTTGTGCCGGAGGCAGAGGCGGGTGCAGGCAAAGGGGAGGTGGAAGTGGAGAGCTCGGACGATGATACCGTGAAGGTTGTGAGCAAGCCTCTCGGTGGTCGAGTTGCAGCGTCAAAGGCGGCGGCAGGCTTCGTGACCTGCAGACAGTCGAACTGTGTTCTTTACAAATAACACGGCTGGCTCCGCCATGTCGACAAGGATCGAGCTCTGTGCCCGACCTGCGCCATTCCTGTGCCGTGCAAAAACACTGCTGTACCTGTAGCTATTGTCGGCTGCAGATTATAAATATGCATGTCGTCCTGTACCGTGTGTGTGGCGCAGCAGACGCAGGTACTGCAGGAGGGCCACTTGACACCATACCGTCACATTATGCCAACACATGCGCACCGAACCCTTCGAAATGTAGACCAATTGGCTAGTTTAGTCGGGAAACCGACCGAAAAATCGACCGAAAATTTTCGGTTTCGGTTTCGTTTTTTTTCGGTTTAAAAAAAAAAACGACCGAAACCGACCGACTTTTCGGCGAGAAACCGAAAAACCGACCGAGTCCATTTCCATTTTCGGTTCACAACACTGACAACAATACATAATACTTCACAGGCGAGGCGGCGGGCAGCGGGTCGGGGCGCAGACTCCCGTGCCCCGCCCAGCTGGCAACCCTGTGTATGCGCGTCCGTGGAATATTGTTTGAATGGAATTGCCAGGAAGCGGAGTGGGTAAAGACGGTCGTTCGTGTGTGTGATGCGAAGCACACAATCAATCGTCGTGATCTCTATGGCCCATGGCCCATGCCTTGGGAGAGAATCCGAGTCGATTTACGGTTTGATGATCCATGATCCATGGTCCATGATCCATGATGTTCGTGCGAAATGTAACGCCAAATGAAACGACACAACAAGTTACGCCGCTCGACATCACATACTTGACATCTTGACCGGCTGTACTCACGTACACACACGGAATATTTACGATTGATGCGATTGACGGCGAATTGAATGCAGTACGTACAAGGGCTCCGCTCCGCGGGCGGCTGACGCCGTCCGCTACGCTCTCGCAAGGAAAGGGGCAGAAGAGGCCCATGTAGTGCAAGCAAGCACCGACTTGAAAATGCCAAGAGGTTTATGGTGTACAGCGAAGAAACGGCGGGCTTGACATGCATGCAAAACATGATCGGGATGCACATTAGTTCCATGCTTCAGGACAACAAAGCTGTATGTTCGAAAGAGAAAGCACAGCAACACGGCTCACAGCACGGCGTTGCGCTGTGCCTGCTGTGGTGTGTGTGATTTGTGCCTTTTTCGTGAGTGCATGTGTGGTAGGACAACAACAACGGTGGTGGTGGTACTCGTGGTACTTCCTACTTTGTATGTATGAAAGAGGAAGCACGGCACAGCACGGTCGTCGAGTTGTGAAGTCCGAAAAACAGAAAATCAACAAAACTGAGAAAGACGTTGTACACATTTTTACGTACGTATGTACGTACGTACATACGTACATCTATGGAGTACTCGTACTCGTACTCGTACTCAAACGAAACGGCAGGAGCGCAAAACAAAAAAAGTCGGCAAAAAATGGAAATCAATTGGTCGTTGGTGAAACGCTCACAGCTGACGTATTTTCAAAATTTTAAACAAAATCATGAAACTTTAAATTTATTTTGAAAAATAAAGACCATCAGGCCGATTGCGCCGCATAAACAAGAAAAAGTTGAGACGTCGTTGGCGTGTTGTCAGCCTTGACGCTCCCCGCCCCTCCGTGATCACTTCGCCATCGATTCGGTCCGGGTCGAGCTCGACTGCCCCTCTGCTCCAGTGAGCCCCGTGGCCCGCCTCGCGTGAAGCCCGGTGCTCACCGTGGCGCTCGTTCGCCCGCTCCATCGTGATGGTGTTCAAACTGCCGGCCTTTCTCTTTAAATCATATTTGTTTCGATAAATAAGCACCACTTAAATATTATTTTACAGTTATAAACGACCCTTATATTTTCGGACATGTTGCAGCAGCAACGCAGACACACCGCCTTCATGCTTCCCTCGTGTCTCGATGGACACGACACGCCTAGCCACGAAAAAGGCGACCGCGCTCCTTCCGTCCCCCCCTTTACTGGCCAGCGCCCTCCCATACCCGCGATGGCGCCGGGCTCGCCCGCGCTGCCATGCTCTCTGGGCGCACGCATGAACCTAAAACTGAAAGAGGAAGACGCCTCTCGCGAACTAAAGTAATAGGGAACAAAGAGAGAGTGCAACGCTGAGCTTGGCTGAGCAAGTAATGACAGG
Source organism: Saccharina japonica (assembly GCA_008828725.1). Lineage (NCBI taxonomy): Eukaryota > Phaeophyceae > Laminariales > Laminariaceae > Saccharina > Saccharina japonica. The sequence goes on along the minus strand of MEHQ01000323.1, from coordinate 2,056 downwards.
AGGCGGTCTCGAAGTGGGAGCTCTGAGAGGCCAACGATGATCAATCCCTGGGCGAGATATAAGTAAATATGTACAAGGGCTCCGCTGCGCGGGCGGCTAAGGCCGCCCGCTACGCTCGCGGAAGAATGGAACCAAATGTGAAAAGCGTCAAACAGGAAAATATACTATTTCAGCTGCAACTGGCGACTTGATAATGCTAAGAGCTCCATATATATGCATCACGCCAAATACAGGACATAAACAATAATGGGAATATCTACAGTATATTTCAACACGAAAAAAGATCGCGAAGAAAGCAAAGCTTCGCTCCGCCCGCTACGCTCGCGAAGGGGAAGGGGCAAAAGAGGTCCACGATGGGGTGCAAGGACCGACTTAAAAATGCCAAGAGAGATTCATGGTTCAATGCAGCGAAACATTTTTTACTGCTGTACGCAACTAACTGAACGTTATAGCACCCGCCTACCGCTGTATCGTAAAACGTACTCACTCATGCACGAGATGAACATGTCATATTATGGAAGAAACGACACTACTTCTGTACTGCTATAAGATTTACTGAAGAAGAGAAGGCACATCACGGTACAGCACTGTCCGCACGACAGTAGGCCACGGAATCGCACGGCACCCAACAGCGCTGCGCTGCAACAGAACACCTACTGCTGTACATACGTACAACCGAACGTATAGTATCCGCCCACCACTCACTGCTGATTTGTACTGCAGTATTTTATGGGGGCATGAAGGAATCACGCAAAAACAACTTCGAAGGTCTGAGGTTCTATCAGCCTCGTAAGCTTCCTGCCCCCTCGCGACCACCTCTCGATGGACACGCGAAACCTAGCCATGAAAACGGCGACCGCGCTCCTGCCGACCCTCCCTCTACTGGGCAGCGCCCGCCAATACCCGCGATAGCGCCGCGCTCCTCCCGGTTGCCGTGTTCAAGCACGAGCACACAAAACTGAAAAAAAAACTGGAGGTAAAGCAAATAATCGCGAACATGTGAAGAAAAAAGAAAGCAAAGAAAGAACTTCGGGAAGCAAGTAACTTCTACTTCGGCAATTAGAGGCTGAGAGTGGCTATCAGGTACGAAAATATGCCGAGGAAAGCTTCCGAACCGCAAAGGCTAAACGTATCTCTTGATATATTATTCGTCAGCCGTACAAGCGCAAGAAGAGCATTCTTGTCGCCACACATCACAGGCTTTGCGGCGGGGAGCGAGTCGGGGCAGCGTCCCGACCCGCTCCCCGCCCAGCCGACAAACCCCGTGTGCGAGTCAAGGATTGCCTCTCTCTCCAGCTCTCTGTACTATATATAAGGATTATATCGATGCGATAGAAGCAGCAGCATCAAAATGATTCAGCGCAGTGCAGACAGGAACAGCAAGCAGTAGTTCTTGTTCTTCGAGTACAAATCATTGCAGCAGGATGAAGGAGGTAGACCAACCGACACACAGACGACACACAGTAGTGCGTAGTGCAGCACGTCGTAGCAGCATCATCCAGCAACAGTAGTACATACGTACGAAGAGAGAGTTCATACTGCGATTATTGACTGCGGATCGAATGTCATATATGAGTGCTATCATCACCAAACTTCACAGACAGGCGGGGCGGCGGGGAGTGGGTTGGGGCTTCAGGCCGTTCACGCTGTGGCCGTTGATCGTGGAAAGTACGGGTATGTAATAATATATTATGCAGGGTACTTGAACTACACAATAAATAGCATTGATTGATATTAATAGTACGTACTCGTACTGCTGTAGGACCGCATCGAACGATTACGATATCAATAGTGGCAAAGTGTCACTGGGACCCGCGTTCAGAGCAACCCCTCTGGGCGCTATATAACAAAGTAGGATTGTGATTTTTTTGCCCGGCGGCGCGTTTTCGCGCCTCGCCCTCCCGGCCGAGCTCGCCGGCGCCGGGCCCGACCCGCGGCCGGCAGGCCGGGGAGCGCGCCCCCCGGGCCTCGCCCTCGGCCGCGGCCCGTGGCCCGCGCAGGGCGCTCGCGAAGCCGAAAAAATAGAGTCGGTTTCCCGGGGTACCCCGTCCCACTC
>MEHQ01001390.1:180071-234529 GCA_008828725.1 Saccharina japonica | reverse complement strand
GAATCGGTGGGAACGGGAAAGTACGCGAGGCGGCGACGATTGCATCACAAAACGCACGTTTTGATTCAAAACTAATCAACTAATCATGATTATGTACTATAATCAACTAATCATGACTAGTTGATATATAATCAACAATCAAGAAGACTTAATCACATCACGTGATTAAAATGAATCGCCAAAAACAATCATAATCAACACTTGATTATGAGTTGATGTACATCCCTAGTTATTAGGCAGATATCATTAAGACCTTATTACATACCAGTACTGGTAAGGGTTAGGGTTGTTAGGCAGATATCGTCAAGACCTTACCATATACTGGTAGGACGTTTGCTACGATAGAGGTGCAATTTTCGGCTGATTTTTTTTCGGAATGATCGGGCGCTTCTTAACCTAAATCCGCCCGGTCTTTCATTCTTGAGTTGAAATATCCTCATTTTTCTACTTATGATATTACGGGGGACCATAGTAAACACTAGTAAATAGGACCTACGGTATACATGAAAACCTATATATTCAACTATTCTCACTAAGAATATTTGGTCCTATTTACTAGTGTTTACTATAGCACTATTTTTTCGTTCAAAATCCGTTTTCGGGTGAGGTATAGAGCACCTCAAGTGATAAGTGACCACCCTTATAAGGCAAAAACATGGGGCACCTCTATACCGTACCATGCGTGGCAGTAAGTTTTTTCAATTGAGGTCCTAGGGCTGGCGCTAGGGGCGAAAATGTTAGCCCGGACCGACCACGGGCCTTAACGCTAAAAAAAAACACAGAAACTGCCAGGCGTTTCCGTAGGAAATGTCGATATTTTCTAAATTGTTTCTGAACCAGCCGGTTCCAGGTGTACGTCAAGGCATGTCTGTAGAAACGTTCGCGAAACAAAATCGAAGATTTGATTTCGTAGGGCCAATACCAAGTCATTGTTGACGCCCAAAGTGGATCCTATACTTACACAAAGTAATTACGAGACAACCGCACAATGCGCATGTTTCCCGCAAAAAGGCCCAAATTCTCATCACGCAGTTTTTCTCAGAGCTGCGTACTGAAATTTTGCACACAAGTTATTTTTTTACCCCCTGCCAAGGCCTTGACGAACGGTGTTTCTTTTTCTTTTTTTCTTTTTTTGTCGGGAGTTCGGCGCTTTTGAAGGCTCAAAAATCCAGCTCCAACTCCAGAAACAAATTTCTGACGAGACAAAATATAACCACCATCGGCAGGGGCCCACCGAATATGTGTGCCAAATCCCAGGACCTATCTCCCGAAACGGTGTGAAATATAATACACCTCTTGCTAAATTTGAGGTATTCACCTTCAACCAGCCTGTGCATTGTAACGCAGTATGCAGCTTGTTGTGTGTGTGCTCTTCACATTAACACATTAACAGTTAAACCGTATTTTCTACCCGTCGACACCCAGCACACCGGGGAACATACTGTAGATATATAGCAGGTACAATATTTGGGTAAACGGTGGTAGTCAGGGTTGTGAACCGAAATTGAAAAGTGACTCGGTCGGTTTTTCGGTTTTCCCCAAAAAGTCGGTCGGGTTCGGTCGGGTTTTTTTTAAACCGAAAAAAAACGAAACCGAAACCGAACATTTTCGGTCGGTTTTTCGGTCGGTTTCCCGACAAAACTAGCCAAGTGGTCAACATTTCGGAGGGTTCGGTGTGCATGTGTTGGCATAATGTGACGACATGATCGTGGTATGGTGTCAAGTGGCCCTTCTGCAGTACCTGCGTCTGCTGCGCCACACACGGTACAGGCCGACTACAATTTACAATCTGCAGCCGACAATAGCTAGAGGTACAGCAGTAGCTACAATATAAAAATAGTAGGATAGTATTATACGAGGGCACGAGGGCACTGCTGATGTGCAGTCTAGATACTATGTATGATGTATGATAGATACAACTTGCAGCGTACAGCCGTGTCTCTTGTAAAGAATACACTTCGACTGTCCGCAGGCCACGAAGCCTGCCGCCGCCTTTGACGCTGCAACTCGACCACCGAGAGGCTTGCTCACAACCTTCACGGTATCATCGTCCGAGCTCGGCACTTCCACCTCCCCTTTGCCTGCACCCGCCTCTGCCTCCGGCTCATGGTCAGAGTCAGCACTGCCGTCTGAACCGGACATGGTTATCTCTCGCAGTCTCGCGACGCACTGTGCCCTGTGCGACTGCTGCTGCTGCTGCTGCTGCGGGCTGTGTGCTGTGTGCTGTGCGTGGCTGTGCGGCGTGGTGGCGTGTAGCGTATCCATGATGTGTCATACATAACGGGGTTTCCATATAGATATGTAGGCGTTATTGGCTTAGGGGACAGGGAAAAAAAACCGACCGAAAAAAACCGAGTCGGTTTTTCGGTTTCGGTTTTTTTTGGCAACCGAAAAACCGAAAATAAAAAGTCGGTTTTCGGTTTGGAAAAACCGAAAAAAAACGACCGAAAAAAACGGTTTTCGGTTTTCGGTTCACAACCCTGGTGGTAGTGCGTATTCTATTGACTATACGGAGGGGAGGAGAATTGGTTGGATGAGATTGGTGGTATTCGACGAATTGGGTCAGCTTTTTTATTCTGCATGAATACGAGCTGGGCCAGCCAAGAAACGTACAAAGCTTCCTAAAAAGTCGAATCTCGTGAACGACTGCGAATTAAGCTACACAAATTTAAAGCGCCAACCCTGACATACCACTGGTCCAGTGCTTGTACAAACAAAAACAGTATATGAAGTATTATATACATTTTTTTTTTTCCACTAAATCTCGCCGAGATATCCGCGAAAACTCGAAAACAACATTTTTTCATTCTAATTTCGTATAAAAAATGTCATTTTCGATCAACATGAAATTTGGTGGAGACAATGCTGAAGACACAAGGAGAAGATCGATGTAAGTTTCGTTGCCCAATTCTCCACCCATCAGGAGATATGACCAAAACTCGATTCCATATATAAGTCAAGTAATTACGGGAAAATGGTATTTACGCCATGCCCCGACCAATTTTGAGAGTTTTACTCTGACATTTTAACCACATCTTTGAACCATACGTGCAAAAATACCTGCCGCCTGCCCTCTTTGATTTTGTTTTTTAAAAAGTAGTTGTGATCGCTTTTGATTTTTTTTCGATTTTTGGATCGTCGTATCTCTCTCGAGGAAAAAAAAAAAAAAAAGGGCAGGCGGCAAGTGTGTTGGTTAGTACATGATCTACACTGTCCAAATTCCAGGTCCAAATTCGTTAAATTGGTAGGGGCATGGCCAATCTGCTTCAAAAACATTATTTTGGCTGGCCCAGCTCGTAATGCCCTGCACATTGTCGGAAGGCAAATAATATAATAATAATGTCTCTGCCGATTCTTCATCCTGGGAGATACCAGTTATGTGGCGTGTACAATGGACCGGCATGTCATCGTACTATGAATACAATACTGCTGCTGTAGATATGACAGGTACGTAGGACTTACGACTACTAGAAATCCAGATGGTTGACAGAGAGAAGAATTCAAGGTCAGGTTCTGTAGGGTACCTACAGAACCATACCCGGGGTATTTACCCGGGAGATACCCTACAGAGAACTTCTGTGAGTTCTGTAAGGGTTTTATACCCGTACCCGGAACTTCAGTAAGTTCTGTACGACCATACCCTGCAGAGAACTTCTGTACGTTCTGTACTCCCCGTTTCACAATACCCGGGGTACCGGTACAACGTGTTTGTACCTGCCCGGAACTTCTGTGAGTTCTGTACGCCCGTGCCACAATACCCGGAACTTCTGTGAGTTCTGTAAGGGTTTTATACCCTAACCCGGAACTTCTGTAAGTTCTGAAGACATCCATACCCGTACCCGGAACTTCTGTAAGTTCTGTAACACCTTGGGCACAATACCCCGGGTAAGGGTATTCCCTCGGCACAATACCCTGTGTGCCGGTACAGATTAGGGTATCGTTGAGGATGTCAGGAGACGGTCAGTCGAGGGAAAATGGGCATCGGTCAAGGGTGTGGATTCGAGTGTTCCACACTAAAACCTAGTATTTTGGCGTCAGTCAAGGATAAAAAATGAAAAATTGCCGTCAGTCAAGGGGTGAAAGTGCCGTCTCCTGACATCTTATGAGGAGTGATGTTATGCATTCTGACGTCATGTCTCATCAGTGACACACACCAAATACGAAATTACGAAATTAAATTACATTGTACAACCCGCGTCGCTCACACCAACACATGAACCGAGCACACAAGTACGTGGATTTTGATTTGGGGGGTAAATCTATGACCGCGGAAGTCATTCCCATGAAGTTGGAACGGTCCTTACCGTGAAAATCGTGAAATACAGCTATTATAACAGAAATTAGCTACAATGGTACATGCATGGTTATACACGTTAGTACCGGTATAGTGTGTCATGTTTGAAGTACACCGATCGCAGTATTTCGAAACGCATTTTATGTATATGTTTTGAGGAGTACATTTGCACTTTTTTCACCCCCTTGAGGTGGGTATTTACCAGGGTATCGCCGGAACTTCTGTAAGTTCTGTACGCCCGTGCCTCAATCGGAACTTCTGTGAGTTATGTACGCCCGGGGCACAATCGGAACTTCTGTGAGTTTTGTACGACCGGGCCACAATCGGAGCTTCTGTGAGTTCTGTACACCCGTTCCACAATATACACCCGGAACTTCTGTAAGTTCTGTACGCCCGCGTCACAATACCCGGAATTTCTGTGAGTTCTGTGCGACCTACATACCCGTACCCGGAACTTCTGTAAGTTCTGTGCGACCGAGCCACAATACCCGGGGTACCGGTACAACGTGTTTATACCTGCCTGGAACTTCTGTGAGTTCTGTACGCCCGTGCCACACTACCCGGAACTTCTGTGAGTTCTATAAGGGTTTTATACCCTAACCCGGAACTTCTGTAAGTTCTGTACGACCTTCATACCCTACAGAGAACTTCTGTAAACAGAGAACTTCTGTAAGTTCTGTGCGACCGAGCCACAATACCCGGGGCACCGGTACAACGTGTTTGTACCTGCCCGGAACTTCTGTGAGTTCTGTAGGCCCGGGCCACAATACCCGGAACTTCTGTGAGTTGTGTAAGGGTTTATACCCTAACCCGGAACTTCTGTAAGTTCTGTAAGACACCCATACCCTGACCCTAAATCTACAAACCCTACAGAACCTGACCTTGGAAGAATTGAAAGAATAAACATGAAGAAAAAGAAAAGAGAAGGAAAAGATAAGGGCGATGAAACGAAGTGCCTCGCGCTCCGCCACCGGAGAAGCCGTGACAGACAATAATGCAAAAACAAAACAGCATAAATAATGAACAGACTTCGACCAAGATCGCAAGGAAAGGACAGAAAATCCGAAGCGCAAAACCACAAAGCACCTTCGAGGCAGCCGCAGCTGTTTGTGGCACAAGTAGCACCTAGACAGATTCGACGTACCTAGTACGCAGCAGCCGGTCTGTAGAAACAAACCTAAATATAATTATGTGTCGAAGTGTTTTGGCCTCACAAGAGGAAGTGTGAGCTTCGAAAGAGGTTAAATTGTAAAAACTGAGAGGGAAAAATAGAAAAGTAGAAGAAAATATAAACAGATCGCATATATACGAATATCTGCAGTCTCCAGTCTATTCGTATTATGTGTACAGGTGTACAGGCTGGTTCAAGCATACCGCCCAAACTGTATTCAGTGTGTGTGTTTGTGTGTGTGTTCTTCACATTAAACCTTCCTTTCTACCCGTCGACATCCAGCACACCCAGTGTCCGTGCCGATTCTTCATCCTAAAAAGGTACCAGTTATGTGGTCACAAAACTACGACACAGAGATACTACACTCAGTGCAGTAAGCAGAGCAGACAATGCAATGTCATATACGACAGGCAAGACCTACCCTACTAGCAATCCAGGTGCATGCAAGAGAAAAGAAGAGAAAAAAAAAAGAAAAAAAGCGAAAAAGCGAAAAGGAAAAATAATAAAAAGTAAATATACTGAAGCAAAGCAACAATCAAGCAACCAAATAAAAAGCATGACAAAAAAAGAAAGAAAGTGTCGTGACCCATACAACGGGTACGTGGCACTTCCTACTCAATTCCATTTCGTTCTCGTGTGACACACGAGAGTCCCGGAAAGAGAACGGGGAATGACAGAAATAAAATGAATACGTACGTAGCTAAGCCACCAAAGAAAGTCCTAGGAAAAATACGGAAGGCGGAGAAATAAAGGCAAAAGCGATCACGGTAACATAAATAAGTAAAACAAAGTAAATGAAGCAAATGATGCGAGGGACTACTACTGTAGCATCGCTGTCGTGCCCCCCTTGAGAAGCAACAACAGGCAATACAACAAGCAAAAAAAGAAAAATAAGAAAAATAAATCAAACAAACAAACAAACTACTGTAAGGGAAAGAAAGACCACCAGAAATACCCAGGAAAAAAAAAAAGAAAACCCAGTTCGCCATCCGCCAGGCCAGGTAGTACTTCTTTCTCATCACAGGGATGAGAACGAGTAACAATGAAACTAAAAAAAAAAAATCAGTAGCCTATGCCCACGTATGTAGGTACAGTAGCGACCCGCTCATGAGAAGGTCTACTTCAAAACAATAAAGTTACTGTACTAAAAAAACTATCTCTCAGCCTACAGTACCGGCCCGCTCATAAGAAACCAGAAATCGGGCTTAGGCTGACTTTCTTATTTGAGAAAGGGGTGTGTCCCCCACTAAATTCAGTATAATAACTGTCGACTTTCTTATTTATCCCGTAATGTTTAGGCGTGGGGCACTTTTTTATGACAGGGCCGGTAGTGTAGTCGCCGGTCACTACTAAGCTATAACAAAGTTGACCTCTTCCTGTGGCTGGCCTCTCGGTCCAAAAGTCACAATTGGTTGTGCACTTCGAGGGGACACGTCTTTTCGGAGACCAAAATAAGAAATCGCAACACATAACGAGGTGTGCGTTCGCCATCATTAGAAAGCGCAACACATCAAAGTGTGTTTTCGCGTGCGCCCTGGATAAGAAATTCACCCCGGGCTCGATTTGAGATTTCTTGCGAGAGGACGACAGCAGCTAAATAATACATTTTTTTTTTTTTTTTGTCCATCCCATTTATTATCTTCGCACTTCCGTCTTTCTCCCTCCCTAGTCGTAACTCAGATCCGGGGTCACAAAGTAGGCTCCTCTCCCTCCTCCCCCACTACGGTTCTTGCTTTGCATTTTTATCGCGAGAAGATTTCAGCACTTTCTTCCCTCGTCAACTCTCGTCGAATTTTGCTTTTTACCCACGCTATAATATGCGCTCTCGACAGTCGGTGTCATTTGAGAATTAAAATCTCCATGGGGAGAATCGAACCCTCGACATCCGGCCCAAAAGGCTTCATGGCTACCAGTTAGACCACCGGGGCGACCGGCTTACATACCAGGTATATATTTATATTAGTATATATACATAATAAGCATGTGTGTAACAATAAGGGACCACAGGTAATTTCCTACTTTAACGGGCCTTATACAGGGTACAGAGTACCAGGTAGTGTTTTTTTTTTTTAATCCCCATTTAATATCTTCGCCCTTCTTTTTTATTTCCCTCTTAGTAGTAACTCGGGTCCGGGGTCACTAAGTACGCGCTTTTTTTCCCTTCTCCCCCTCTACGATACGTGTCTTGCATGTTTTTCGCGAGAATATTTCAGCACTTTCTTCCCTCGTCGACTCTCGCTGACCTGTTGAGAACTGATCCCACATATTTGGAGACAGGCTACTTGGAAATGGTGTGGGATATATTTTTCAGTTCTGAATGGGTTAAACCGTGTCTACCCACGCTATAGGCGTGGCACGGCAACCCAAGGGGCGACTACCCAGTCGGATTATGTTCGGGACCATGACGGGTGGGGAGGGACGCAGACCGGGCGGACAACCAAAGTCCTGGCAGAAATGCCTTGCTGAAGACCTCAAGGTGTTTCAAGCCTCCAAGGGGTCCACGGCACAGGTCCCGTTGGTGTTTGGAGTAGAGACCCCTCACAATAAACAAGTTACAATTTCAACTCCAACACTAAAACCAAGTCAATTTAGATATTTATTCTAAAACCAAGACAATTTCGATGCCCCCACACTAAAACCAAGTCATTTACAACCACCTACACTAAAACGAGGTATTTTTCGACCCGCACACAAAAACTAAGTCAAATCGTATACTGTAATGGTATGGGCTTGGAAGGCTGGTAGTTACCTCATATAATAAGTAATTGGCCCGTTCGTTTTCGTATAACTTGGATGGCATTCGTATTCGGGGTATTTGCAAGATCGGAGGGCCATAATTGAAGCCCGTCCCGGGGCAGATGTCATCTGGCTCGGGGATTAATAAAAGCTGCTTCTCTTCTACGCTTGATTCTACGGAAAGTGAGTAACACCAAGGATGCTTACTAGACAAACCTGCAAGGGGATACTCGGTGTCTCACCCAGTCATATAACACGTGGTAATACCTACACTGAAATCAAGTCAATTTATATCCCCGCACAAAAAATAATCGTTCTCGGCCCACACGCAATTACCAAGTCATTCAGACACTAGAACCAAGTCATTTTCGACCCGTACTATATTACTATTACTGCTGCTGTACGTAGCAGTGTAATCAGTCAAGAGTCGGTTCGATTCTGCCGGTTTAAACCGGTTTTCGGTTAACCAGTTTAAACCGGCCGAAAAAACCGCGTTGTTTTTTTCAAAAACCGTCTACTCGGGCACGCCTGCTGTATTTCCAAAAACCGGTTTAAACCGGTTTTTTTCTTAAAGGTGCCCACCTCTAGTCGGGACTCATATGATGCTCGTCTTTTCGTCTCGTATACAGTACCGGCCCGCTCATAAGGAACCAGAAATCGTGCTTAGGCTGACTTTCTTATTTGAGAAGGGGGTGTGTCCAACATTACCTTCAGTAGAATAGCTGTCGACTTTCCTATTTCCCCCGTAAAGTTAAGGCTGAGTTTCTTGTGGGGAAATTTCTTATGAGAAGGCCGGTAGTGTACAGTACCGGCCCGTTCGTGAGAAAGGAACTCACAAGAAAGTCAGCCTGAGCATTTGAAAAAACTTAAGAAAGCTCTCAACCTAGTCAGTGCACAAACCTTAAGAAAGTAACCCCTGTCCTGTGGCTGGCCTGGGCCCAAGGCATCATTCATTATGCAGTACTAAGAAAACGTCTTCTCCTCGAGGGGACCAAAATACGAAAGCGCAGCATAATAAGGAAGTGTGTTTTCGCGCGCGCCCAGAAAATAAGAACGCCAGCCTAAGCCCGATTTCAGGTTTCTTGTGAGAGGACCGGTATTGTACCTACCCAACAATGCTTAGGTTGACGTCTTCCTACATATATAAAAGTAGTGCAAACTCAATAGGTACGTATATACTCGTAGAGACACCGCGGAGATAAATCTAGAAGGTAGGGACTGAGAACGGGAGCAAGTCTGTAAGAGGAAGAGAACGGCGAGGAGAGTCAGGGAGGGGGGGGAGAGCTGCGGAGACAAAGCGATAATTTGAGAGTAAGGGGGAAAGGGGCACGAGAAGAAGGGAGACCCGGAGAGGACGAGTTGGACGGTCCGTCACCCAAAAGGAGCCGAGGAGGAGACGTTCGATAACGAGGGCACGTTACTGGAATTTATATTTTGTCGTGTTGTAACATGTTTCCAGACGGTCGTCCCGGTGGTCCAACAGTTAACCCCTTCGGTCGTGATGAAACAAGAGTACTTGAGTGATGAAAAATATACCGTACATTTTTCGTTTTTTTTTACAGCAGCAATACCATTTCTGGTATAGCAACACCATATCAGTACTCCTTACGGAAAACGGCATAGCTCCGGTTCTAATGCTCAGATCTTCGCCCGTCAAACGTATAACTTGTTCGTTATAGTCTCTAGGAGGTATTGGAACCCTTGTATCTGCAAGGGAGGGCAAGGATTGCTGTGTTTGCATCACGAAACGAAAGTGCTCCGCAGCAAGATTTTGATCGTTTCGGAGCTCCTGTTTGGTAGCTACACTTAGTGACCCTCCAGGGATCTGAGTTACGACTAGAGAGAAAAGGAGGGCATATATAATAAATGGGAGAAAAAATAGAAGAAAAACAAAATATCCCATCTACAACGCCTACAACAAGCAGTATGTATGGGCCTGCCAACAAGAAATATTAAACCTGAGCAGGCCTTAGAATCTTACTGCTGTGGCACTATCCTTGAACAANATTGTACACTAAAACGCATGCACTTATTTTGTATATGTTTGAAAATGGGCATACTAAAACCTGCACAAATTATTTGTATGGCGTTTACTGTAGCATACCATACTAAAAGAAAAAACCTGGTACCATAGACTACAGCTACAACAAGCGAATAATCATGGCTTTGTTACTTAGGTTGATTCTAAAACAAAAATGCTCAATAAACACGAAGCAACTTGAAGCAATACTGCTTGCCAACATTATGAATACCCTCGACGCATGCTTCGTCTATTGTCGCGGACGGGGTTCACGTTTGTGTGTGTTCTTCACGTTAAACCTTCCTTTCTACCCGTCGACATCCAGCACACCCAGACTGAGTGTCCGTGCCGATTCGTCATCCTAAAACGGTACCAGTTATGTGGTCACAAAACTACGACACAGAGATACTACACTCAGTGCAGTAAGCAGAGCAGACAATGCAATGTCATATACGACAGGCAAGACCTACCCTACTAGCAATCCAGGTGCATGCAAGAGAAAAGAAGAGAAAAAAAAAAGAAAAAAAGCGAAAAAGCGAAAAGGAAAAATAATAAAAAGTAAATATACTGAAGCAAAGCAATAATCAAGCAACCAAATAAAAAGCATGACAAAAAAAGAAAGAAAGTGTCGTGACCCATACAACGGGTACGTGGCACTTCCTACTCAATTCCATTTCGTTCTCGTGTGACACACGAGAGTCCCGGAAAGAGAACGGGGAATGACAGAAATAAAATGAATACGTACGTAGCTAAGCCACCAAAGAAAGTCCTAGGAAAAATACGGAAGGCGGAGAAATAAAGGCAAAAGCGATCACGGTAACATAAATAAGTAAAACAAAGTAAATGAAGCAAATGATGCGAGGGACTACTACTGTAGCATCGCTGTCGTGCCCCCCTTGAGAAGCAACAACAGGCAATACAACAAGCAAAAAAAGAAAAATAAGAAAAATAAATCAAACAAACAAACAAACTACTGTAAGGGAAAGAAAGACCACCAGAAATACCCAGGAAAAAAAAAAAGAAAACCCAGTTCGCCATCCGCCAGGCCAGGTAGTACTTCTTTCTCATCACAGGGATGAGAACGAGTAACAATGAAACTAAAAAAAAAAAATCAGTAGCCTATGCCCACGTATGTAGGTACAGTAGCGACCCGCTCATGAGAAGGTCTACTTCAAAACAATAAAGTTACTGTACTAAAAAAACTATCTCTCAGCCTACAGTACCGGCCCGCTCATAAGAAACCAGAAATCGGGCTTAGGCTGACTTTCTTATTTGAGAAAGGGGTGTGTCCCCCACTAAATTCAGTATAATAACTGTCGACTTTCTTATTTATCCCGTAATGTTTAGGCGTGGGGCACTTTTTTATGACAGGGCCGGTAGTGTAGTCGCCGGTCACTACTAAGCTATAACAAAGTTGACCTCTTCCTGTGGCTGGCCTCTCGGTCCAAAAGTCACAATTGGTTGTGCACTTCGAGGGGACACGTCTTTTCGGAGACCAAAATAAGAAATCGCAACACATAACGAGGTGTGCGTTCGCCATCATTAGAAAGCGCAACACATCAAAGTGTGTTTTCGCGTGCGCCCTGGATAAGAAATTCACCCCGGGCTCGATTTGAGATTTCTTGCGAGAGGACGACAGCAGCTAAATAATACATTTTTTTTTTTTTTTTGTCCATCCCATTTATTATCTTCGCACTTCCGTCTTTCTCCCTCCCTAGTCGTAACTCAGATCCGGGGTCACAAAGTAGGCTCCTCTCCCTCCTCCCCCACTACGGTTCTTGCTTTGCATTTTTATCGCGAGAAGATTTCAGCACTTTCTTCCCTCGTCAACTCTCGTCGAATTTTGCTTTTTACCCACGCTATAATATGCGCTCTCGACAGTCGGTGTCATTTGAGAATTAAAATCTCCATGGGGAGAATCGAACCCTCGACATCCGGCCCAAAAGGCTTCATGGCTACCAGTTAGACCACCGGGGCGACCGGCTTACATACCAGGTATATATTTATATTAGTATATATACATAATAAGCATGTGTGTAACAATAAGGGACCACAGGTAATTTCCTACTTTAACGGGCCTTATACAGGGTACAGAGTACCAGGTAGTGTTTTTTTTTTTTAATCCCCATTTAATATCTTCGCCCTTCTTTTTTATTTCCCTCTTAGTAGTAACTCGGGTCCGGGGTCACTAAGTACGCGCTTTTTTTCCCTTCTCCCCCTCTACGATACGTGTCTTGCATGTTTTTCGCGAGAATATTTCAGCACTTTCTTCCCTCGTCGACTCTCGCTGACCTGTTGAGAACTGATCCCACATATTTGGAGACAGGCTACTTGGAAATGGTGTGGGATATATTTTTCAGTTCTGAATGGGTTAAACCGTGTCTACCCACGCTATAGGCGTGGCACGGCAACCCAAGGGGCGACTACCCAGTCGGATTATGTTCGGGACCATGACGGGTGGGGAGGGACTCAGACCGGGCGGACAACCAAAGTCCTGGCAGAAATGCCTTGCTGAAGACCTCAAGGTGTTTCAAGCCTCCAAGGGGTCCACGGCACAGGTCCCGTTGGTGTTTGGAGTAGAGACCCCTCACAATAAACAAGTTACAATTTCAACTCCAACACTAAAACCAAGTCAATTTAGATATTTATTCTAAAACCAAGACAATTTCGATGCCCCCACACTAAAACCAAGTCATTTACAACCACCTACACTAAAACGAGGTATTTTTCGACCCGCACACAAAAACTAAGTCAAATCGTATACTGTAATGGTATGGGCTTGGAAGGCTGGTAGTTACCTCATATAATAAGTAATTGGCCCGTTCGTTTTCGTATAACTTGGATGGCATTCGTATTCGGGGTATTTGCAAGATCGGAGGGCCATAATTGAAGCCCGTCCCGGGGCAGATGTCATCTGGCTCGGGGATTAATAAAAGCTGCTTCTCTTCTACGCTTGATTCTACGGAAAGTGAGTAACACCAAGGATGCTTACTAGACAAACCTGCAAGGGGATACTCGGTGTCTCACCCAGTCATATAACACGTGGTAATACCTACACTGAAATCAAGTCAATTTATATCCCCGCACAAAAAATAATCGTTCTCGGCCCACACGCAATTACCAAGTCATTCAGACACTAGAACCAAGTCATTTTCGACCCGTACTATATTACTACTGCTGTACGTAGCAGTGTAATCAGTCAAGAGTCGGTTCGATTCTGCCGGTTTAAACCGGTTTTCGGTTAACCAGTTTAAACCGGCCGAAAAAACCGCGTTGTTTTTTTCAAAAACCGTCTACTCGGGCACGCCTGCTGTATTTCCAAAAACCGGTTTAAACCGGTTTTTTTCTTAAAGGTGCCCACCTCTAGTCGGGACTCATATGATGCTCGTCTTTTCGTCTCGTATACAGTACCGGCCCGCTCATAAGGAACCAGAAATCGTGCTTAGGCTGACTTTCTTATTTGAGAAGGGGGTGTGTCCAACATTACCTTCAGTAGAATAGCTGTCGACTTTCCTATTTCCCCCGTAAAGTTAAGGCTGAGTTTCTTGTGGGGAAATTTCTTATGAGAAGGCCGGTAGTGTACAGTACCGGCCCGTTCGTGAGAAAGGAACTCACAAGAAAGTCAGCCTGAGCATTTGAAAAAACTTAAGAAAGCTCTCAACCTAGTCAGTGCACAAACCTTAAGAAAGTAACCCCTGTCCTGTGGCTGGCCTGGGCCCAAGGCATCATTCATTATGCAGTACTAAGAAAACGTCTTCTCCTCGAGGGGACCAAAATACGAAAGCGCAGCATAATAAGGAAGTGTGTTTTCGCGCGCGCCCAGAAAATAAGAACGCCAGCCTAAGCCCGATTTCAGGTTTCTTGTGAGAGGACCGGTATTGTACCTACCCAACAATGCTTAGGTTGACGTCTTCCTACATATATAAAAGTAGTGCAAACTCAATAGGTACGTATATACTCGTAGAGACACCGCGGAGATAAATCTAGAAGGTAGGGACTGAGAACGGGAGCAAGTCTGTAAGAGGAAGAGAACGGCGAGGAGAGTCAGGGAGGGGGGGGAGAGCTGCGGAGACAAAGCGATAATTTGAGAGTAAGGGGGAAAGGGGCACGAGAAGAAGGGAGACCCGGAGAGGACGAGTTGGACGGTCCGTCACCCAAAAGGAGCCGAGGAGGAGACGTTCGATAACGAGGGCACGTTACTGGAATTTATATTTTGTCGTGTTGTAACATGTTTCCAGACGGTCGTCCCGGTGGTCCAACAGTTAACCCCTTCGGTCGTGATGAAACAAGAGTACTTGAGTGATGAAAAATATACCGTACATTTTTCGTTTTTTTTTACAGCAGCAATACCATTTCTGGTATAGCAACACCATATCAGTACTCCTTACGGAAAACGGCATAGCTCCGGTTCTAATGCTCAGATCTTCGCCCGTCAAACGTATAACTTGTTCGTTATAGTCTCTAGGAGGTATTGGAACCCTTGTATCTGCAAGGGAGGGCAAGGATTGCTGTGTTTGCATCACGAAACGAAAGTGCTCCGCAGCAAGATTTTGATCGTTTCGGAGCTCCTGTTTGGTAGCTACACTTAGTGACCCTCCAGGGATCTGAGTTACGACTAGAGAGAAAAGGAGGGCATATATAATAAATGGGAGAAAAAATAGAAGAAAAACAAAATATCCCATCTACAACGCCTACAACAAGCAGTATGTATGGGCCTGCCAACAAGAAATATTAAACCTGAGCAGGCCTTAGAATCTTACTGCTGTGGCACTATCCTTGAACAACATTGATAAAATACTATTATATAGGATTTAGTGTCGCGCTCGTCGCTGGGCGCGATTTCTTAGTCAGACTTTCTCAGCATCCCCCTCCATAAGGGAGACTTTATTTATGTTCTTGAGATACCTCCAGCAGTAGTAGTAGTTTTTTTTTTATTCGTGTGTGTGTTCTTCACATTCAACCCTTCTTTCTACCCGTCGACATCCGGCACATCCAGTGTCCGTACCGATTATTTCCTTCATCGAGAGATATACTTTGTAGTTCAAGCTATATGGTCGAAAACCCACGACCCAGAGAAACTACTCTGCTGCTGGTGAGCGTTTTAATGCAGTAAGCACCTATTATGGGCTACGTATGACCCTCCAAAAAAAGGAGGGACATAGCCCATAGACAAGCACAGCTGTTGTAGACAATGAAATGCCTTATATGGACGACAGGCACGGCATACACATGCTAGCAATCCAAATGAAATAAAAAAAGAGAAAACGAAACAAAACGAACAAAGTAAAAAATGTACGGGGTATATATGTACACAAGTGGCCACTACTCAGTCGGGTGATGTTCGGGACAATGATTGGGAGGAGGGACGAAGACCAGGCGGACAAAACAATACTTGGCAGAAATTCCTTGTTGAAGACCTCAAGGTGTTTGAAGCCACCGAAGGGTCCACGGTACATTCACTCGCCGTTGGTGTTTGGAGTAGAGACCGCAGTGTGGACCGTTGCAGCAAATACGGCGGGCAAAGTGGTACAGGGGGGTCTTCGAATCAGCTGGACGGCCCATGGTCAGGTGGCACAAGGATGAGGCGGACCTGAGTAGGCAGCACCACGGATCCGTTGTGGGTAATGCACAAGGGAATAGGAGGGAGAGGGGGGGCAAAAGTCGTGAGGAAACAGCGGTTGAAGAGAGTAGGAAGGCGGCGGTCGACAGGGTAGCAAGGTACCAGGCGGTAGAATCCGTTTAGGCTACCCGTACCGTGCACCTCTATGGCTGCTTCGAACGCGGCCTTGTTCTGTTTTGGTTTCGTTTTCCTTTTATTCTAGCCTCTCGTGTTTATCCCTGTGATAAGAAAGAAGCACTGCCTGGCTTGGTGGATGGCGAGCTCGGTATTTTTCCTTGGTGGTTATTTGTGGTGTTCTTTCTTTCGTGTTATTTGCTTAGTGTATTGACTGTCGCAACTGCTGCAAGGGGGCACGGCAGCGATGCTACAAGCCCTCGCAGTATTGTACTGAATTATATTATAATTTGCCCTTGTATTTCGTGTTTGGCACGAAGACGAAGCGGAATTGCGTAGGAAGCGCCACACATCCGTTGTATGGGTGGCGCCAAGGGAGTGTAGACTGGGGAAGGAAACGGTTCGTAGGGAAACCGCGGCTGGTGAAAGCAGGAAGAATACCGCAGACAGGGTTGCAAGTAAGTAGGGGTGGGCACCGGTAAAAAAAAAACCGGTTTAAACCTTTTTTTGGAAACCCAGCAGGCGTGTACGATTAGTCGGTGTTTGAAAAAAAAAACGCGGTTTTTTTCGCCGGTTTAAACCGGTTAACCGAAAACCGGATAAAACCGGAAAAACCGGACAAAAACGGAAAAACCGGATAAAAACCGGTAGCACCGGACACATTTTTCACTGATTATCTACCGAATAAAACCATCACCAGTACTATTAATAATAATAGGATATACACAGCAGTAGTAGTATTGTACCTGGTGTATGGTATCATGCATACGTATAATGTACATCGACCATGTCCTAAACAGCTGATGGTGATGCTCTGCTGACGTGTTATAATAGTTGTCATATATCGAAACATATATCATACCAAGGTATACAAACTCAACTTGCACGTACCGTCGTACGACATCTATCTGCTGTATAAAATATTCTCACTTGTTTTGGATTGGACTCCTTAAAAACAAAATGATTTTTGTCTGGAAACAAAATATATTGAAATTAGTGTGGAATTTTTATCTTGAAATTAGTATGGACATTTTGACATGGTTTTAGTGTGGTTAGACCGCCGCAGGAAATCCCTCCGAATACACTGATCTGCAAGGCATATATATGCATGGGAAAAAAAGACAGGACGCGGAGAACGCCCTATTAATAGTAACCGGTAGGTATATAGTACCTGTGCACCGGCAATATCTTCTTCACAACAATGTTTTATACCTTGAAATCACGTCACCCCGTGCGCTGTGGTTGTGGCTCGGAATCCACATATAAACAACACAGTTTTCACCCAAACATGCCGTCATGTTCAATGATTTGGAGGCGTTTCACGTTACCATGCGGTTTTAACCGGTTTTCGGAAAACCGGTTAAAACCGGCTGAAAAAAACCGGTTTTATCCGGTTTTTTGTTTTGATAATAACGCCTCGTTATCCGGTTTTCGGTTGTTTTTTTTTCGCCTCCCGGTGCCCACCTCTAGTTGCAAGTTACCAGACCGACTACGTAGTTGATAGAACCTGTCTGTAGTATCGGCACAAAGCCTGCTTCGGCTGCAAAACCTTTCCTGTCGTTCTTAGTATTCCTCTGAGTACGATGTTGACATTTTATCAGTAGTGGACAGACACTGTTAGTGGATCTTCCTAAGGTAGCTAATTAGGCACTCTGATTGGCCAAGCAAGCACTGACCACTGGTATAGGGTTCGGGTTAGGGTTAGGGTTAGGGTTCGATCTGAGGGTCACACTACTACTACCAAGACAAAACCCCCATTTTAAAGATCCACTATCACCCTTTGTCCACCCCTCCATTTTATTGTATATTATATTATTCTATGTTGTCTTGTCACATCACCTCCTTGAGAAGCACGACACTTTGTTTCTTTTTCATCTGTTGTCGTTTTCGTTTGTTTGTTTGTTTGTTCATCTGTTTTATGTTCAGTCCTTATTTTTTTCTTCTTCGTTTTGATATTATTATTTTTTTTCTCTTTCACGGCTAGCAGGGTAGGTCGTTCCTGGCGTTTATGACATTGCATGGTCTTCTCTGATTACTGCAGTACAGCCGATGGTCTAGAGGTAACCTCGAACGCTTCTGAACGTTGATGTCTGGAGTTCGAATCTCACGTGGGTCGGACTTTTGAGTTTATTTGCAAAAAAAAATAAAAAACGGAATCAACTGCTGAGAACGCCAATTAATAGTAGCGTGGGTAGGCACAATTCGATGCGAGTCGACGAGGGAAGGAAAGGCTGAAGTCTTCTCGCGATGAAAATGCAAGGCAAGAACCGTAGTGGGGGAGGAGGGAGAGGAGCCTACTTTGTGACCCCGGATCTGAGTTACGACTAGGGAGGAGAGAGAAAGGAAGGGCGAAGATAATAAATGGGATGGACAAAAAAAAAAAAAAAAGCGTAGAATATCTGTGTCGTAGTTTTGTGCCCACAGAACTGGTACCTTTTTAGGATGAAGAATCGGCACGGACACTGGGTGTGCTGGGTGTCGACGGGTAGAAAGAACGGTTTAACGTGAAGAACGCACACACACAATACGTCGTATGATAGTTTTGTGCAATATATATACTTCGTATGTATTTAATAAGACACACGACATAACATCGCATGGGAATATTACAATAATCAGTGAACGGCAGTTTAGTGGCACAAGACGTTGGAGTCGAGAAGGTGGTGGACTACGCGTTAAAGAGCATGTGCGAGACGAGTTGGTCGTAAGGCAGACTGCCCAGCAGACGGCAGGTATACTGTTACGTCGTACGTTTGTTCAATATGCATTGGTAGACGGAGAAATGTTTGTGTTGTGGATGAGAGTGGTGAGTGACTGTGAGAAGCAGTGGAGAGAGTAGAAAGGGGCGGAAGGAGGGAGGGACGCAGGGAGAGTTACTGAGAGAGGGAGGCAGAGATTGTAGGCCATTCGAAAGGAGTCGAAGGGGAGAGGGTTTATAGCGAGGACGCGAGTGGCCAGCAGTTCGCCGTAGAGGTTGGAGGCGTGTCCGCGATCACCTACTACGTGCGCTCGTCGAAGTGAGGCATCGGCAGACGTTCGTGTTGTCGTAGACAAGGTCTTGAGTATAATTTACATTCAGATTGTATCAAAGTGTACGAATATGCCTTCTATTTACGATTAGACTGCACTCACAGGCAGCTGGCGGGTGTACTCGACGAGGCAGATGGGAAACAGCACAACATCACACAGACTACCCTTAGAAAAGCTGGCACTTGACGGGGGTAGGTAACGTGATGAGCGATGGCCAACATATCGGCGGTGGCGCCAGCGGTGTTTGTCGGGTACCGTTCGTGGTGAAAAAAGCGCAGGTTCGGGTATTTATGAGTGCAAGCGAACCGAACACACAAACATTGTTCGTTTTGACCGGAGGGACTCCTTAACATCTCAACGTTGACATCACGATAAGCCGTGACCTCTTACAAGAAATAAGAAAACATGTTGTGCCGCGTAATGCAGTGCTATGCTGTGTTTGTCGTGCTGTGTTTTGTGCTTCGCGCACAACAGGTACCGGGTGTCATACAACATACGAAGTTCTGTTTGTATACGACCTGCCTAAACTAGTCGCCGGGGGTGTTTTTTTCCTGGGACATGGAGATATTGGCATTTGCAAGCCGCCATTTTGCATCTTAGATTGTTTTGAACCATCTTGTTCCGTTCCATACGCCTTCCTTGCGGTGAGCGAGCGTAGTGACTTCTTTTTAGAAGCTCAGCTTCAAAGGGCTTCCCACGCGGAGATTCGAGAAGTGCCTGTGTCCGCCTGCACTCAAAAATCCCAACCCTGCGGCTTTGTTTCCACGAACGATTCCCGACGAAAGTTCCTGACGATGCTTTCAAGACGTTGGCCATCCCTCGTCATGTTGCCCGCCCTCTCCAAGTTTCAGCTCGTTTGGCGCGGCCTGGGTGATGTTGTATTAAGTATCCCCAACCGGGCTACCCTTCCGGGTCTTATGTGAACTTCGCTCGGCGTCGATCTCTGTTTTTGTTAGGTCGTTTGTACAATTTGTGACGATCTAAATGTGCGTTATATTTACGGCCAGACTCGCATCTTGTTGGAAGTGCCCCACTGAGGAAGAGCGTCGATAGTTACGGACACACGCACGTTGAAAGTCTGCGACCGGCTACTGCGCACTCGCTCCCTCTGTGTCCGAGCTCTCGCCCTCGGCCCCTTTGTGGTGACGGACCGTCCTTGACTCGCTCTCTCCGCGCCTCCCTTCTCCCAGCGTTCCTCTCTTCCTCTTTCAGCGTATCTTTCTCTCCGCAGCTCTCTACCATCCGCTTGTAGATTAGATAAGGTTTCGGGCATGACACAAGCCGGCGATTGGCGACCGTCCACGCCGCCGACGAAGCTCCTTGTTGTGCATACATATAGTGCAGGGGAAATGACAATCCACAATTGAGGGTTTGGCAGGCGCCGGCGCTAATGGGCCGGCCCAACAATTGTTTTTTATGATAATAAGCCGCGGCCGGACCCGGCCCATCAAATTTCTACCCGCCCCATCAAATTTTCGGACGATGGGCCGCTGATCAACCCCGCCCATCAAATTCCAGATTTTCACGGACCGGCCCGGCCCACTAATGTTTTCAACAGTCTCGGCCCGGCCCGGCCCGTGATAATTTTCATATCGGCCCGGCCCGGATAAAACGGCCCATGAAAAGCCCTTTCAGGGCTTGTCATCAGCCGACGCTGATGGGCCGGTGCCGGGGCTGGGCCGAGCCGGTCCGGCCGGGCCGGCCCGATCTACAACAATATTTGACTTTTGAGTTTCCTTCCATGACAGTTTCCATGGAAGTAAAAACGTTTTCATGGAAGTAAAGTTTACTTTCACGAAAGTTGTTTTACTTTCATTAAAGTAAAATATACTTCCACGGAAGATTTTTTTAACTTCTACGGAAATATTTTTGTTCTCCCGTGGAAGTTGTTTTACTTCCATGGACGTAAGATTTACTTCCATGAAAACAAGTACTTCCAGGTTGGAAGTAAATTCAATACGTACACACAATTTTCAGATCGCCCCGGCCCAACCCGGCCCGGCCCGGCCCGGACAAACGGCCCATGAAAAGCCGTGACAGGGCTTATCATGGGCCGACGCTGATAGGCCGGTGCCGGGGTTGGACCAAGCCGGGCCGGCCGGGCCGGCCCGATCTACCACATTATTTGACTTTTTAGTTCACTTCCATAAACGTTTCCACGGGGGTAGAAACGTTTACATTAAAATAAATTTTACTTACACGGAAAAAAAGTTGTTTCACTTTCACGAAAGAAAAGATTACTTCCACGAAAGTTATTTTCTACTTCTATGGAAGTAAACAATTTCTCCCATGGAAGTAAAATTTAGTTCCGTGAACAGAATTTACTTCCAGGGTGGAAGTAAATTAAATAAGTAAACTACCATAGGAGTAAAATATAGAAGCATGAATTCGCCCCCTGCTCCCAGTTGGTACACCGTTCCACCCAAAGTGTGCCCATCTCGATTACAAATGTGGACCAATTGCACACGGTTTATTAAAACCCGTGTAGCACGCAGCGCGGAGCCACACTAGACCTGTCTAGTCGCCGAGGGCCTTCTTCAAACGGAATCTTCGACGGAACCGTGGAAGTGTCTTTACTTCCATGGAAGTAAATACGGTTAAATTCCGTAAAAGTTTCCACATAAGTTCATTTACTTCTACAAAAGTGTTTTTACTTCCATTAGAAGAAGTAAAACAGGTTACTTCCATGAAAATATAACAACTTTCATGGAAGTCAAAAGTAAATTTACTTCCATGAAAGTATAAAACCTTTCATCTAGAGGTAAATGTTTACTTCCGTGGAAGTAAAAAAAAACATTAATGGAAATAACATTTTACTTTCATGGAAGTAAATGAAGAAAGACGAATCGTGTGGTAGACCCGGCCGGCCTGGGACATCAATTGTTTATATGATGGGCCGTGGCCCGAGCCATCAAATTTCAGTTTGGTCAGCCGTGGCCCAGTCCGGCCCGTCAAATGTTCAGAGGATGGGTCGCTGCCCGGCCCGGCCCGGTCTGGCCCGGCCCATCCCATTTTCAAAAATGTATCGCCCCGGCCCGCCCCGCCCCGTCGCGATTTTATAGTCGTCCCGGCCCGGCACGGCCTAGCCAAAGGGCTCATGCAAGCCCTGATTTATATTTTATGACATGTTTACCAGCTCGTAGCTATAGTGTATAAACCTAGGCTCGTTTAATGATGACCTGTCAAGACCCAGCCAAAACAATTGAAGTAAGCATGAAGCTCACGGTCATGTGAGCTTTTACGAAGCTTCGGGTAGAAGAGAAAAACAAGAAGAAGGTGACCCCAGCCCTTAGATGAGTATGTCCAGCAGTCAAAGCTCGTGAAGAGCATGTTGTTGTAGAAGAGGGCTGAAGAGAAGTGAGGGAGTGTGCGGGTGTTGCACGTGTGCCCATAGCTCGATCTAAAAGCAAAACAAAGAGGACAATCATCCAAATAACAAGTGAAATCATGACGGCCCTGTATACACACGTAGCCTTTCCCGGGAACTTCTTCTGGTGATCGGTTCTCTCAGCTGAGCCAATATTGGTATGATGGACGAGTCGACGTTGTTGGCGGCCCCGGTGCGTATCCGGCACGTAAGCACGTAGATACTTCCATGGCATATGACCATCATGACAACGCTTAGGCTACTGCTGTGCAACCTCTGGTGTGTACGAGTACCAGTGAATTTTACTTACTTGCTGTCCTGTCTTCCGAGTGCTATGCTGTGCTATGCACCATGCAGCTCTCTGCCTACGGTAAGATAGTATAGCTGTCGCTAGGAACTCGCGCAGCAGGATATTAGTAACTGTCGTCAACTTGTGTGTATTGGTGGGGAAACAAACAGGAAAAAACGTCGACGACGTGCCCCGAGAACCCCCTCTGCCCTCCATTCAGGCGGTACACGCGCATGATCGCGCAGGCTATGGCAATGAGGATCTGCTCCACTTGCGGGGGGCTGAAATGACTTGGTTTTTGTATATTGGGCTGGAAATGGCTTGAAATTGTATGGTGGGTCTGAAATGACTTGGTTTTTGTATGGTCGGTCTGAAATGACTTGAACAACTTGTGTGCAGTAGTGGGGAAAAAAAACAGGAAAAAACGAGGATCACGGGTTCGAAACCGTGTTGACCACGTTTTGTTCGCCGTTAGAGTTGCAGTACGTTTACTTATAGAAGTAAAGAAAAACTGGATTTTCACATCACTTGTACGAGTAGGGTAACAGGTAGTACAGGTGCTTATCATCTCAAGGGTCAGGGGTTCGAGACCCGTATTCCTCTCACAACTCCTTTTTTTTATGTGAGAATACAACGAATTAGACAGATAAAATTATGAGAATATGTCGGATAACAACGTTGTAGACAAATAAAATTATGATAATTTGATTAAAAGTGCCGACGGAAAAGTGCAGACAGATTCAACTGTTTAATCAAGTAAAAAAACGGTCGACGCTTTCTCGCAAGGGGTCCCTATCACGAGAGACTTGGTCAAAATTGGAAACTCGCATAATTAGTTCTGTGCCTGTGGTATAGGCTACCAGAGAGTACTCGGTATATACATACGAGTGCACACATGATGAGTATAAGGCCTGCTGTTACATACTGGTGCTGTTATCACATCCATATATGGCAGATCACTACTCCTATTAATAGATGGCTGTCTACTGATGTAGTATATATACAAGAAAAACGTTGTAGCTGATGACCCTGTATTGTCAAGCAGCGACTACGTACCTCGTAGCTGATACCGACATACCGATTACTGCCATCATAGGTGTCATCTCTAATCATCTATATCTGTGGACGAACGTTCACGGAAGTTTCTCACAGGCACCTGTACACAGGCGACCAATGGATGCGGAGATACGCCGTCGCTCACTAAAGCTCGCTCCGAGGTCTTGCAAGCTACTACTACTACTATAGTTCAGGCATATCACCCCAAATTCCATCAGTCACGAAGGCCGCATGCAACAACTCCAATGCCACGTACTTGGCATCATACTGGCCGCCACGAACGGTGGTGGAAGAGGGTGACATCACCAGGGCTTTCTTTAAGGGCTTTCGACTGGTGCTGCCGCCGAAAATGTGGCCCGACCAACCAAAGGCCTTCAAAGAGGTCAAAAATACTCAGGCGTTTTCGTAGGTACCAGTAAAATAATTGTTTTCCTCATTTTTTTTCTGAACGAGCTGCTTCCAGGTGGTCCAAAGCTTATGTGTGCAAAGTTTCACGCAAACAAATCGATGAGCTGGCTGCATTTATTTGATCAACATTTAAGTCATATTTAACGCCAAAAAACGAGTATGTATGTGCTGAAACTAATTAATTACGAGGCGATGCCGGGATTGGCACGTTTTGCCACACACAAAGTCCAAAACGAAATGTTCATGCCGTTTTCAATATTCGATTAATCCTGAAGTTTTGCACACGTTTTTCATATGCCAGCGCTGAACCATTAACGAATGGCTCGTGGTGTTTTTTTTCTTCGCCGAAAGTTCGGGATCCCTTAAGACCGAAATCTCTCAAAAAAAGACAAAAGAAAAATCTGGCTGGAAAAAAAAAACAAAAAAACAGGTGGCGGGTCGCTAGGGGGTAGAGGTTCATGTAACATGTATGTGTGGCAAATTTCAGGGTCTACCTCCAAAACACGGCGTGAGCTTTGGTTGTTGAGTACATTTTGGGTGGTATGCTTGCACTAGCCTGTATAGTGATCGCAGCTTTCCCTTGCCATTAAGGCTGACCAGCTTGGTGGAGCCTATCTATCTATGTGTTCGAGGGGGGTGCTGGAAAGTGCCGTGGCGCGTGCAGCACTACTACAGCAGTATAGGACACCCAATAAGAAACAGCCTAACAAGAAAGCCAGTCTGAGATTTATTAATAGAAAAGAAAATAATAAATAATAAATTCGGGAGTCGTGATCTTGAAATTTGTGTAGAAAGCACAGCACTACAGTGTAGGACATCTAATGAGAAACAGGCTAGTAAGGAAAGCCAGGCTGAGATTTAGAAGAACATACGAGCTGGGCCAGCCAAAATAATGTTTTTAAAGCAGATTGGCCATGCCCCGACCAATTTAACGAATTTGGACCTGGAATTTGGACACAGTGTAGATCATGTACTAACCAACACACTTGCCGCCTGCCCTTTTTTNAAAACAAAAATTAGGCGCTTTTTGCTATTCGCCGTAGCCAAAAGTAAATTAAATGGCATTTTACTTAGTTTTGAGGGGCATATTCGCGCATAGATCGCAATTTTTTCGCCTCCGGCGGCCGTCCGGGGGCCCTCCGGGAGCCCTCCCGGGGGGCCCTCCGGGGGCCCCTGCGGGGGGCTTGCGCGCCTGCGTGCAACACTCTTTGCGTCGTCTGTTGCACGCACAACATTTGGGTGGAAAAAAACGTTTTGTGCAACAGTCGCCGCGATGCTGGTTGCGCGCAGCGCAACACTAGATTTTGAGCGCGCCACATTTTTCGCCGGAGGCGTAATTTATAGTTGATCGTTTATGTCTAAATCGCCGTAGACTCTTTTTTTTTCAAGTATTTTTTTCAAAGAATCGCCGTACGTAATATATATATTTAAGCACCTTTTGCCCAATTGGCCGTAATTGAACATATATATGTTAGGTCCCTTGTCCTATTTGCCATAGTCGAAGACAAAAAGTAGGCATTTATGCTATTCGCCGTAGGTATTTTTTGTTGTTTTTTAGGCGCTTTTTTCCATTCGCCGTACCCAAAAATAAATTAGAAGGCTTTTTACATGATTTTGAGGTATATTCGCGCATATATTGCATTTTTTCTTCGCCTCCGGCGGTCCTCCGGGGGGCCCTGTAGGGGGCTTGCGCGCCGGCGCGTAACAGACGCCGAACTACTAATTAATGCCCTGCATAGGAGACTGCTCCTCCTATGGTTTGAGCGCGTTGCCTCCGCCCTCTGTGTGTATAATCTGCTCATCATGTCTGGTGATAATCTGCTCATTATATGTCTGATGTTTTTATATCGTCTTTCTGTTGGTTCACCAGCTGGACAGACCAACTAGCTGATCGAACCAGCGAATAGCAGCCTTGTTACCTCGGGACTCTGTCTGCGCCCTGGATGCATGTTCGTACATATTTGTCTCGTGTACGTTTTCTTATATTATTTGCCGTCTTCGTACGTCGATACTCCTTATTTTGTTTTTTTTGTTTTTCTTCCTGGTAGTTAGTATTTGGAGACACTCGTACATATACGAATATATGTGTTACGGGATGCTGTCCCGCAGCTATTGAGATCACCGTTGCCTTGCGTAAGGGTATACCAG
Source organism: Saccharina japonica (assembly GCA_008828725.1). Classification (NCBI taxonomy): domain Eukaryota; class Phaeophyceae; order Laminariales; family Laminariaceae; genus Saccharina; species Saccharina japonica. The sequence goes on along the minus strand of MEHQ01001390.1, from coordinate 208,276 downwards.
TACTCAGCTGATGGTACCACTACAACTACTGCGAACTGCGGTGCATGGTGCATGGATTATTTTGTGGCAGGTCGTAGTTCTTTGTAGTTTCCCGTCGAGTCGTTTCTTGGCGTGTTTTGTGACCACGGGCTAGCCGTCAGCGAAACGAGTTATTGTTGACTACGATTGGTCATCATAATAACCTTATCATCAGCCATCAACGAAGGCAGTTTCATCCCTTTCGTCCGACTTTCGAGATTTTTGCAGGGCCCATCAAATTGGGCCCATGGTAGTATTGTTCCTATGCCCCACATCGTGGCTGTGATCAGTATATACCTAATCTTGCACCATACTCGGTACCACGTACGTCCAGTCACACCCAGCGCGATTGTACCAAGAAATACCGAAACTCTCTTTTTGGGGTACCGAAAAATACCGGGAAAATACCGAAACTCGTTGTGCTGAAATACCGAAAAATACCGAAAAAATACCGAAACGATTTATGAGTTTCGGTATTTTGAAAAAATATCGAACGTTTTTTTTCGGGTTCGGTATCCATCCCTGGTATAGATGCGTATTTATTTACTGCTGTAGTACACACTGAACACTTAAGGGGCCCCTTCGGTCATGATGAAACACGAGTCTTCCATCGTTGAAAAATACATTTTTTTCGTTTTTTGTACAGCAGCAATACTATTTCTGGTATAATAACACCATATCAGTACTCCTTACGGAAAACGGCATAGCTCCAGTTCTAATGCTCAGTATTTCGCCCATAGAGTAGTTGCAAAGAGCCTAGACCATGGTCAACATTTGTGTCTCGGGAGGCATATCGATCAAACGCCTTGGTCGTCACGAAAAATGCCTCTAAAGATGAACTAATGCTCAGTATTTCGCCCATAGAGTAGTTGCAAAGAGCCTAGACCATGGTCAACATTTGTGTCTCGGGAGGCATATCGATCAGACGACTTGCTCGTCACGAAAAGCGCCTCTAAAGATGAACGGTCTACCGTTCATCTTTAGAGGCACTTTTCGTGACGACCAAGGCGCCTACCGTTCATCTTTAGAGGCACTTTTCGTGACGACCAAGGCGTCTGATCGATATGCCTCCCGAGACACAAATGTTATGCATACATGTGGGAGCTGTCGGTTGTGACGGAAGCTTGTTTTGTTTTTGCTTAATTMAGAGGTATTCATAATAGCTACTTGGTATCAGTATACTGCTACATACAGCACCACTGCTGCTCACACTACTGCTCTATGTTGTGTGAGTTACGTGCTACATATGTACTACTGACGTATACTCGGATATACGTATATGCAGGCCAGCTATTTTATTATATTTTTCATTATCTCTCACGTATTACCGATTCGGAGATCCAGAGAAGAAGCAGGCAGTTTTCTCTATGCGGACATTTTTATGGCCACGAAGAAGGTCGTATCTACATCCATGCATACATATAAGACACTGCGTTACACCATKATGGTACAAAGCAACTGCGAACGCACTACTCGCACTGCAGATAAAGGTTATCATGGTTGGGATAATACGATGGTGGAAAATTCCGGGCGTTGTGATATTATATGAATGAGGTTTTGTCTTTCCGCGTATTAAATGARGGATCTGATATTTATTATTTTAGTTTTAGAAGTCAATTTCAATGGTGATACCGTCCCTGGCTGTCTGGCCTGGAAAATACCTTGATTGACTGGTGGACTGATTGAACGAGGATTCGAGAGGTGTAGGTTGGGTTGTGGTTTTTTTATTGATGGTTCTCGGGCATTGAAAATTCTGCCTGTTTACTGATTAAAATAGTGGTTACTGCTGTGCGGATATACGGTTTTGACTAGATCGGATCATCACTGCATACAACCAGAATGGCCCCAACCCCCACTGCAGGACTTCCTGCTGTAACTGCCTTGTCTGGTGTTCCGCCTGTCGCCCCGTATTATGATGATTTTGTATTCTACGGGATTTGTTTCCTTGATTTTTGATTGGGTTTTTCGAGATTGATTATTGATTCCTACCTCGGGATCTGGTAGTTCTGATTGATACATTTAAATCGTACTGGCAAGTGACTTCGGGATGTGTAATTTATTTTGATGATTGATGATTATTGATCCTTCGGGATTGGTTTTTGATTTTTGAGTGGGTTTTGTGATTCTGATGTTAGCACTACAGGATAAACTGTATCAACCTATTGACACCGAGCTGATGGCCGTCTGATTATCGCAGCCTTACGCTCTAGTTTCGGCAGCTGAGTGTCTTGGAAGATTGTTGAAGTTTGAGCCAGTATGGTTTAGATTTTTGGTATCTAAGTTTGAAATAATATGCTTGAATTTCTGGTATTCGGACTGATTTGTTTTATTTTGAGATTTCAAGGCGTTATCATAAAAGGTATTTTTGATGCGTAGGTTTCGTTTTTGGTATTTTGACTGGACGGAAGTTATCAGGACTGTGTCACGAGCAGGGGGCGTGTGGGATTTACTCGTATCAAAGTCTGATGTGATATTCCTGAAATGTATGATACGTAACATTGCCGTATTAGTACAGTATCTGGGTTATGCCTCTGCAATTCATCTACTACGTAGATTGCGGCGGGATTTGTGTTTCCCCGAGGGGTTGGACAAATTATATTTGGATCCCTTTTCGGGGTCCCGGAGAACAGTGGGCATGCGACCCACTCCTCCATAATCAATAACTATAACAAAGATAACAACATAATTGATACTGGTTTCTGCTTCTTCTTCTACCAGCCTCATGGCTTCCGACTCTCGACCCACCGCTCTTCGTGAGCAGCTGTGCCAAGCACCCGGTGCACGAGTGTCGGAGCCATGAGGCTGGTAGAAGAAGAAGCAGAAACCAGGTATCAATTAGTGTTGTTATCTTTGTTATAGTTATTGATTATGGAGGAGTGGGTCGCATGCCCACTGTTCTCCGGGACCCCGAAAAGGGATCCAAATATAATTTGTCCAACCCCTCGGGGAAACACAAATCCCGCCGCAATCTACGTAGTAGATGAATTGCAGAGGCATAACCCAGATACTGTACTAATACGGCAATGTTACGTATCATACATTTCAGGAATATCACATCAGACTTTGATACGAGTAAATCCCACACGCCCCCTGCTCGTGACACAGTCCTGATAACTTCCGTCCAGTCAAAATACCAAAAACGAAACCTACGCATCAACCTTAAGTCTTCCATCGTTGAAAAACATATTTTTTTCGTTTTTTTCACAGCAGCAATACTATTTCTGGTATAATAACACCATATCAGTACTCCTTACGGAAAACGGCATAGCTCCAGTTCTAATGCTCAGTATTTCGCCCATAGAGTAGTTGCAAAGAGCCTAGACCATGGTCAACATTTGTGTCTCGGGAGGCATATCGATCAGACGCCTTGGTCGTCACGAAAAGTGCCTCTTTGCTCAGTATTTCGCCCATAGAGTAGTTGCAAAGAGCCTAGACCATGGTCAACATTTGTGTCTCGGGAGGCATATCGATCAGACGCCTTGGTCGTCACGAAAAGTGCCTCTAAAGATGAACGGTAGGCGCCTTGGTCGTCACGAAAAGTGCCTCTAAAGATGAACGGTAGACCGTTCATCTTTAGAGGCGCTTTTCGTGACGAGCAAGTCGTCTGATCGATATGCCTCCCGAGACACAAATGTTGACCATGGTCTAGGCTCTTTGCAACTACTCTATGGGCGAAATACTGAGCATTAGTTCATCTTTAGAGGCATTTTTCGTGACGACCAAGGCGTTTGATCGATATGCCTCCCGAGACACAAATGTTGACCATGGTCTAGGCTCTTTGCAACTACTCTATGGGCGAAATACTGAGCATTAGAACTGGAGCTATGCCGTGTTCGGTAAGGCAGACTATATGGTGTAGTTATACCAGAAATAGTATGTGCTCTGTAAAAAAGACGAATGTTTTTTCAAGAGGCAAGTACTCGTTTTGTTTTTGACCGAAGGGGCCCCTTAAGTGTTCAGTGTGTACTACAGCAGTAAATAAATACGCATCTATACCAGGGATGGATACCGAACCCGAAAAAAAACGTTCGATATTTTTTCAAAATACCGAAACTCATAAATCGTTTCGGTATTTTTTCGGTATTTTTCGGTATTTCAGCACAACGAGTTTCGGTATTTTCCCGGTATTTTTCGGTACCCCAAAAAGAGAGTTTCGGTATTTCTTGGTACAATCGCGCTGGGTGTGACTGGACGTACGTGGTACCGAGTATGGTGCAAGATTAGGTATATACTGATCACAGCCACGATGTGGGGCATAGGAACAATACTACCATGGGCCCAATTTGATGGGCCCTGCAAAAATCTCGAAAGTCGGACGAAAGGGATGAAACTGCCTTCGTTGATGGCTGATGATAAGGTTATTATGATGACCAATCGTAGTCAACAATAACTCGTTTCGCTGACGGCTAGCCCGTGGTCACAAAACACGCCAAGAAACGACTCGACGGGAAACTACAAAGAACTACGACCTGCCACAAAATAATCCATGCACCATGCACCGCAGTTCGCAGTAGTTGTAGTGGTACCATCAGCTGAGTACTGGTATACCCTTACGCAAGGCAACGGTGATCTCAATAGCTGCGGGACAGCATCCCGTAACACATATATTCGTATATGTACGAGTGTCTCCAAATACTAACTACCAGGAAGAAAAACAAAAAAAACAAAATAAGGAGTATCGACGTACGAAGACGGCAAATAATATAAGAAAACGTACACGAGACAAATATGTACGAACATGCATCCAGGGCGCAGACAGAGTCCCGAGGTAACAAGGCTGCTATTCGCTGGTTCGATCAGCTAGTTGGTCTGTCCAGCTGGTGAACCAACAGAAAGACGATATAAAAACATCAGACATATAATGTGCTAGAGAACGTACTGTAGGTCATGTACAACATGTTTGTCTCAGAAGCCGGATCAGTCCGACGCCCGGTTCATATCACGAAAAGCGCCTCTTACTTAAAAACGACTACTGCCCATACCTCTGGTACCCAAAATATGAATTAATTTTTTTTTTCTCCGGCTGTTGATACTGCTGTCTTAACTCAGATTTTCGACGAGGACGCCGAGAACTAGTAGGCGGGCCTATCTGGGCCTCTAGTTCGACCGTCCGTAGCGTCGTACGCGGCCACAGCAGAGTGTAGGTACCAAACAGGAGCTCCGAAACGATATTCTTGCTGCCGATGATGTAATAATATAATGCCATCACTGCTGGCGTATGACATACCCCTACCAAAAATAAAGTTCACTGAGTTTTTCCTAGTGACCAGTGGCCGGGCGGCTCCGATTTTCTCGCTGCTTGCGCGGAATATTCTCTTGGGCGTTGCTCTATACCTGGTATGGTCTACTCGTACGGAGGTCTATTTGACGGATGTTCCGCGGGCCCACATCCCCATATCATTGTGGTACAAAACGTGCCAATGCCATGGATCTCAGTCATGTGTGGTATATGCGTATAACAGTGGCGGTCGCCCCGGTGGACTGGCAGGTAACCACGAAGCCTGTTGGCATCAAGATCGCGAGTTCGAGCCCCGCCGAGTGCATGCTCGTAGGGACTTTTTCTTGCAAAAAAAATCTTGACTACCTGGTAGCGGAAAGCGCGACAGCGTGAGTTAGCAAATTCGATGAAAATCGACGAGCGTTGGGAAGGCTGAACCCTCTGCGCTATAATTTCGACCTTTCATGACTCCCTACTCCCTACCGAAAGCGACCTTTCTCCAGTTCTAGAGGTCATAGAGGTCATACCTATTCCCTGTGAGCAGTGCTAGAGAACGTACTGTAGGTCATGTACAACATGTTTGTCTCAGAAGCCGGATCAGTCCGACGCCCGGTTCATATCACGAAAAGCGCCTCTTACTTAAAAACGACTACTGCCCATACCTCTGGTACCCAAAATATGAATTAAATTTTTTTTTCTCCGGCTGTTGATACTGCTGTCTTAACTCAGATTTTCGACGAGGACGCCGAGAACTAGTAGGCGGGCCTATCTGGGCCTCTAGTTCGACCGTCCGTAGCGTCGTACGCGGCCACAGCAGAGTGTAGGTACCAAACAGGAGCTCCGAAACGATATTCTTGCTGCCGATGATGTAATAATATAATGCCATCACTGCTGGCGTATGACATACCCCTACCAAAAATAAAGTTCACTGAGTTTTTCCTAGTGACCAGTGGCCGGGCGGCTCCGATTTTCTCGCTGCTTGCGCGGAATATTCTCTTGGGCGTTGCTCTATACCTGGTATGGTCTACTCGTACGGAGGTCTATTTGACGGATGTTCCGCGGGCCCACATCCCCATATCATTGTGGTACAAAACGTGCCAATGCCATGGATCTCAGTCATGTGTGGTATATGCGTATAACAGTGGCGGTCGCCCCGGTGGACTGGCAGGTAACCACGAAGCCTGTTGGCATCAAGATCGCGAGTTCGAGCCCCGCCGAGTGCATGCTCGTAGGGACTTTTTCTTGCAAAAAAAATCTTGACTACCTGGTAGCGGAAAGCGCGACAGCGTGAGTTAGCAAATTCGATGAAAATCGACGAGCGTTGGGAAGGCTGAACCCTCTGCGCGATATAAATCAAGGCAATAACCGTAGTGGGGGAGGAGGGAGAGAAGCCTACTTTGTGACCCCGGATCTGAGTTACGACTAGGGAGGGAGAAAGACGGAAGTGCGAAGATAATAAATGGGATGGTAAAAAAGAAAGAAAAGTGGGATACCGTTTTCCATAGGTCGGTAGGCAGTGGATGTTCTCATACGCATCATATATACGTACAGGAAGAGTAATTTCCAATTTGTGGCACCATAAAAATAAGGTTGTTGTTGTTGTCTTCACATTAAACTCGTTTCAGTTGCTAATCCCTGCAGTCTAATCTAGCAAGATCACAGCCCGTGGTCATCAAAAGTGCTAGAGCCATCAGAGAATCCTAAAAAACACGCACACTTATTAATAGTAGGGAAAGGATATTTCACAAGCCCGAAGAGGTGTACCTAAAATCCCTACATCATGTTATGCGTGTTCAAAAATGAAATACACGCCTGCAATCTCCATTCGACTACAGCAGCATCGCCCCCCCCCCCCCCCCCCCCCCCCCCCCCCCCCCCCCCCCCCCCCCCCCCCCCCCCCCCCCCCCTCCCACTACCACTGAGTTTGCCGACTACAGCGTAACTACTGTCTGAAGTGCTGTCTGTACAAAAACGCACGGTATGCGTGGGAACAAGATGGAGCACGCAGCTGCTGTCTGAAGTGTTGCCAGAATGACAGTCCGCGGGCACACAGTGAAAAAGAGCAGCCAACCAAAGCCATCACGTCAATTGACAATTACCCGAATCTATCCTGAACGTCTGTGTAAGGCACAGCTTATAAACATCGACACTGATTAGGAATCGTTCCACATTGAAGGGGTCTTCCACGATGCAGGCACATAATTAAGGCACCCGGGATATCCGCGCCATCTCTGCCGCGTCTCTCTACAAAACCAGTGAGGGCCAGTATTTATGGCATAGCCGCGTGAGTGTCTTCTGTGATGCGTGGAAATGAGACTCGGGCAGGATTGCCTATACCTGGGCACTTCTATTTGACTTCTCTTTTCCCCCTCCTCCTGTCGTCATCCTCTTCGAGGTGGCAATAACAGTATATACATATACACATTTTCTTTCTTTCTTTTCCAACTGCCTCATGGCACCTCGACTCGCTCTGCGTGAGCAAGACCGAGCACCCTCCCACCTGGTAGTTCCAACAGCTGAGCACGTTCGTTTCGCGATGCAAACACAGCAACGCCTGGCCTCCCTTGCAGACCCAAGGACCCCAACACCTCCTACAATAGAGACCAGAACGAACAAGCTATACGTTGGCCGGGAGCAGGTCTGAGCATTAGAACTGGAGCTATGCCGTTTTCCGTAAGGAGTACTGATATGGTGTTATTATACCAGAAATAGTATTGCTGCTGTACAAAAAACGAAAAAAATGTATTTTTCAACGATGGAAGACTCGTGTTTCATCATGACCGAAGGGGCCTACTCAGACCCGGGGGTCCACCATCATAATGCACAATTAGTACAGTACAGGACACTAAATACGAAACAGGAAATCTAGTCCAGGCTGGATTTCGTATTTGGGCGAGGGTGCTTTCTACACAAATTTCAAGATAACGACTCCCGTATTTACTACGAGCTGGGCCAGCCAAGAAACGTACAAAGCTTCCTAAAGTCGAATCTCGTGAACCACTGCGAATTAGGCTACACAAATTTGAAGCGCCAACCCTGACATACCAGTGCTTGTGCAAACAAAAACGGTATATGAAAAATTATATACATATTTTTTTCTCGACTCGATCTCGCCGAGATATCCGCGAAAACTCGAAAACAACATTTTTTTCATTCTAATTTCGTAAAAAAAAATGTCATTTTCGATCAACATGAAATTTGGTGAAGACAATGCTGAGGACACAAGGAGAAGATCGATGTAAGTCTCGTTGCCCAATTCTCCATCCACCAAGAGATATGACCAAAACTCGATTCCATATATAAGTCAAGTAATTACGGAAAAATGGTATTTCCGCCATGCCCCGACCAATTTTGAGAGTTTTACTCTGACATTTTAACCACGTGCAGGGATTAGCAACTGAAACGAGTTTAATGTGAAGACAACAACAACAACCTTATTTTTATGGTGCCACAAATTGGAAATTACTCTTCCTGTACGTATATATGATGCGTATGAGAACATCCACTGCCTACCGACCTATGGAAAACGGTATCCCACTTTTCTTTCTTTTTTACCATCCCATTTATTATCTTCGCACTTCCGTCTTTCTCCCTCCCTAGTCGTAACTCAGATCCGGGGTCACAAAGTAGGCTTCTCTCCCTCCTCCCCCACTACGGTTATTGCCTTGATTTATATCGCGCAGAGGGTTCAGCCTTCCCAACGCTCGTCGATTTTCATCGAATTTGCTAACTCACGCTGTCGCGCTTTCCGCTACCAGGTAGTCAAGATTTTTTTTGCAAGAAAAAGTCCCTACGAGCATGCACTCGGCGGGGCTCGAACTCGCGATCTTGATGCCAACAGGCTTCGTGGTTACCTGCCAGTCCACCGGGGCGACCGCCACTGTTATACGCATATACCACACATGACTGAGATCCATGGCATTGGCACGTTTTGTACCACAATGATATGGGGATGTGGGCCCGCGGAACATCCGTCAAATAGACCTCCGTACGAGTAGACCATACCAGGTATAGAGCAACGCCCAAGAGAATATTCCGCGCAAGCAGCGAGAAAATCGGAGCCGCCCGGCCACTGGTCACTAGGAAAAACTCAGTGAACTTTATTTTTGGTAGGGGTATGTCATACGCCAGCAGTGATGGCATTATATTATTACATCATCGGCAGCAAGAATATCGTTTCGGAGCTCCTGTTTGGTACCTACACTCTGCTGTGGCCGCGTACGACGCTACGGACGGTCGAACTAGAGGCCCAGATAGGCCCGCCTACTAGTTCTCGGCGTCCTCGTCGAAAATCTGAGTTAAGACAGCAGTATCAACAGCCGGAGAAAAAAAAATTTAATTCATATTTTGGGTACCAGAGGTATGGGCAGTAGTCGTTTTTAAGTAAGAGGCGCTTTTCGTGATATGAACCGGGCGTCGGACTGATCCGGCTTCTGAGACAAACATGTTGTACATGACCTACAGTACGTTCTCTAGCACTGCTCACAGGGAATAGGTATGACCTCTATGACCTCTAGAACTGGAGAAAGGTCGCTTTCGGTAGGGAGTAGGGAGTCATGAAAGGTCGAAATTATACCAGAAGTAGTATTGCAACAGTTTTCCAAACAACTACAGTACGTACTCGTATGATATGTACGACGTAGTTGTAGAGAATTCGTTTTTTCTTTTTTTTACTTGTCTTTTTCTTCTTAGTTTTCGGTTCGGCTCGTGTCGTTGTGTTCTCGTACCCGGTACGTTAGCATCTCACTTGCATTGCCCATTAATTTGCGTTTATTTTGTTTTGGTTTTTCTCTGTTTCACACAGTCTGTGACCACATAATTTGTATCTCTCTAGAATTAGGAATCAAGAAACACACTGGGTGTACTGATGTGGTTGGGCGGAAAGAACGGGTTCAATGTGAAGACAACACACACACGGTTGTGGAAATATTCGATGTGTAACAATTTTTTTTTTTTTTTTTTGTCCATCCCATTTATTATCTTCGCCCTTCCTTTCTCTCTCTAAGGGGACAACTCGTGCACCGGGTGCTTGGCACAGCCTCGCTCACGAAGAGCGGTGGGTCGAGAGTCGGGATGCCATGAGGCAGGTAGAGAAGATGCAGAAACCAGATATCAATTATTGTTGTTGTTGTTATTATTATACTGGTATTAGTAGTTATGGAGGAGTGGGTCGCATGCCCACTCTTCTCCGGGACCCCGAAAAGGAATCCAAATATAATTTGTCCAACCCCTCGGGGAAACACAAATCCCGCCGCAATCTACGTAGATGAATTGCAGTGGCACAACCCAGATACTGTACTAATACGGCAATGTCACGTATAATATATTTCAGGAATATCACATCAGACTTTGATACGAGTAAATCCCACACGCCCCCTGCTCGTGACACAGTCCTGATAACTTCCGTCCAGTCAAAATACCAAAAACGAAACCTACGCATCAAAAATACCTTTTATGATAACGCCTTGAAATCTCAAAATAAAACAAATCAGTCCGAATACCAGAAATTCAAGCATATTATTTCAAACTTAGATACCAAAAATCTAAACCATACTGGCTCAAACTTCAACAATCTTCCAAGACACTCAGCTGCCGAAACTAGAGCGTAAGGCTGCGATAATCAGACGGCCATCAGCTCTGTGTCAATAGGTTGATACAAGTTTATCCAGTAGTGCTAACTTCAGAATCACAAAACCCACTCAAAAATCAAAAACCAATTCCGAAGGATCAATAATCAATCTCGAAAAACCCAATCAAAAATCCAAAACCAATCCCGAAGGATCAATAATCAATCTCGAAAAACCCAATCAAAAATCAAGGAAACAAATCCCGTAGAATACAAAATCATCATAATACGGGGCGACAGGCGGAACACCAGACAAGGCAGTTACAGCAGGAAGTCCTGCAGTGGGGGTTGGGGCCATTCTGGTTGTATGCAGTGATGATCCGATCTCGTCAAAACCGTATATCCGCACAGCAGTAACCACTATTTTAATCAGTAAACAGGCAGAATTTTCAATGCCCGAGAACCATCAATAAAAAAAAACCACAACCCAACCTACACCTCTCGAATCCTCGTTCAATCAGTCCACCAGTCAATCAAGGTATTTTCCAGGCCAGACAGCCAGGGGTATCACCATTGAAATTGACTTCTAAAACTAAAATAATAAATATCAGATCCTCATTTCATACGCGGAAAGACAAAACGCATTCATTCATATAATATCACAACGCCCGGAATTTTCCACCATCGTATTATCCCAACCATGATAACCTTTATCTGCAGTGCGAGTAGTGCGTTCGCAGTTGCTTTGTACCATGATGGTGTAACGCAGTGTCTTATATGTATGCATGGATGTATATACGACCTTCTTCGTGGCAATGTCCGCATAGAGAAAACTGCCTGCTTCTTCTCTGGATCTCCGAATCGGTAATACGTGAGAGATAATGAAAAATATAATAAAATAGCTGGCCTGCATATACGTATATCCGAGTATACGTCAGTAGTACATATGTAGCACGTAACTCACACAACATAGAGCAGTAGTGTGAGCAGCAGTGGTGCTGTATGTAGCAGTATACTGATACCAAGTAGCTATTATGAATACCTCTTAATTAAGCAAAAACAAAACAAGCTTCCGTCACAACCGACAACTCCCACATGTATGCATACACCATTGGAATTGACTTCTAAAACTAAAATAATAAATATCAGATCCTCATTTCATACGCGGAAAGACAAAACGCATTCATATAATATCACAACGCCCGGAATTTTCCACCATCGTATTATCCCAACCATGATAACCTTTATCTGCAGTGCGAGTAGTGCGTTCGCAGTTGCTTTGTACCATGGTGTAACGCAGTGTCTTATATGTATGCATGGATGTATATACGACCTTCTTCGTGGCCATAAAAATGTCCGCATACAGAAAACTGCCTGCTTCTTCTCTGGATCTCCGAATCGGTAATACGTGAGAGATAATGAAAAATATAATAAAATAGCTGGCCTGCATATACGTATATCCGAGTATACGTCAGTAGTACATATGTAGCACGTAACTCACACAACATAGAGCAGTAGTGTGAGCAGCAGTGGTGCTGTATGTAGCAGTATACTGATACCAAGTAGCTATTATGAATACCTCTTAATTAAACAAAAACAAAACAAGCTTCCGTCACAACCGACAACTCCCACATGTATGCATCCTCCGACGTGCAAGAGACACAGCAGTGTACGTAACTCAAAACCATAACACTCTACTCGTACGAGTACGTACGTTGACAGACAATTGATAGCTGATAAATAGACAAAGGTCTTCAAAGCTTCTATCAGCTATTATTGTACGTCCATCAAAAACTCACAGGTACAAGAGAAACAGCAGTATTCATAACTCAAAACCAGAAGACCCGACGAGTTCGTACGTTGACAGACAATTGATAGCTGAAAAATAGACAAAGGTCTTCAAAGCTTCTATCAGCTATTGTACGTCCATCAAAAACTGCTCAATGGAAAATTAAACCTGAAAATCTCGGGAGTGGCTGATAGATGGTGGCCTTCTTCTCACGAACGCGTGCTCGAAGTGGACATCGCCTGCGCCTGCTGCTGGTCTCCGATCCCCAGTCGATGCTCCGTGCCTTCCATCCAGTCCCCATGCTCCTCCCCACTTTCTTCTTTCCGATCCCCCATTCCTCATCCCCTTCCCAATCACCAGGCTCCGGAGGTGGAAGCGCCCCCTGCTGCTGTCGGTGGTTCTGCTCCACCCCATCGCCCATCTCCTCCTGCTCCGTCAATGCCGCCTCACGCTCCAACTCTTGCTGTCCGTTGCCGTTCCACGCCTCCACCAGTTCCTCCCTCTCACCAGATCTTTCCCCTCGTTCCGTACCACCATACACCTTTTTCCGTCTCGTTCCGCTTCCACCTTCTCACTACCAATCACTGCTGTCTCCTCCTCGTTGCCTTGCTCGACGTGTATAAACGTCTCGACTTGTTGCTGGTGGTCCTGAATTGCTGTCTTCCTATAGGCCTGTACTGGGTCGGTGGCGGATATGGTGTCGCTGCCCGGTATCTTGACCTGGGCTTGGTGCGTGTTCTCATTCCTACCTACTTCCTCTTGTACATGGGCTGCGGTTGCGCAATTTCCGACTCTCAGCTGTTCTAAGTACTCGGCGATGGCTTGTTGCTGTTCTTTCACTGTGAGCGTGTCAAATGACCGTATGTCTATATCGCACCTTGCGCCCGATTTGACGAGACGCTTATGCTCTTCAATCCACCTCTGTTGCTTCTGCTGTTTCTCCTCCTCCCGTTTTGTGGCCGCTTCCGCTGCAGCTGCCGCTGCTGCTGCTGCTGCTGCTGCTGTAGCTGCCGCTGCTGCTGCTGTTGCTGCTGCTGCGGGTGCTCGTACTACTTCCTGTAGTTCATGCCACTCCTCAGGAGTCCACTTCCCCAGTCCGACGTCTGCCCATTCCTGATGTCTTCTTTCTTGCTCGATGATCTTGGTCATCCAGGGAAGCTCCTCGCCCAAGACGACAAAACCCACCATTGTGCTGCACCTTGTGCCCGAGCTACCGTGACCATGAGTCGGACGCTAGCGTAAGGGGACAACTCGTGCACCGGGTGCTTGGCACAGTATCGCTCACGAAGAGCGGTGGGTCGAGTGGTCGGGAAGCCGAGGCGGTAGAAGAAGAAGAAGAATATAATATTGTGTATTTATAGTTATTATAGTTATTATCTTATTATTTATCGTAGTTATTATACTAACTGGGAGCAAGGGGGCTCCATCCCCAACTCTATGACCCTTGAGAACAGGTCAAACAATATGTGTGACCCATCCCGGGAAACATAATTCACTTAATCCATCTTCGTTGATGAATTGCAGTCACACAACCAAGGTTATTGTACTAATACGGCAATGTCACGTATCATACATTTCAGGAATATCACATCAGACTTTGATACGAGTAAATCCCACATTCCAAGGCACCATCAACGGCGCCTTTCTTTTTTTGCCTTTTGGAATAAAATATTTTCCAAGTATCATCATTCATTGCGTTCAATGGCCATTTTAGTGCCAATTCCTCTTTGTTTCGCCTCGAAACGAAGCATGTTCATCATGATTGATTTTTCTGTTGTGAACCTTCTCGTCTCCTGCCACACTATTAATTTATTAATTTGGGATGAAACCCTTGGCATTCCTTTCAGTTTCATCTTATGTGTTTCATGTCGGATGGAACACTTTCAACTGCTCCCCTGCCCTACCCGAAGCATGGGTTCCGGCGAATGACTCATTGCGAAGCCACTTGTATTGTGTATATTTGTGTTTGTGGGAGGGGACATATAATATTCTACGTTACGAAAGGCGGGACAAAGAAGGCATAGGAACTGTCATCGTGGTAAGCATTTGTTTTGTGTGGATCCGTAGTTCGTAGGCTTTTGCGGCACTTCAAGAAGGCTTTAATGGGTATTTAGGATGAGTCATGTGTGTCCACTCGCATCATACGATAATATATTATACGAAGCTTGTAATACCAACTAAACAGGTAGTTTGATACAGGACACCTAACTAATAAGAAACAGGAAATCTGGTCTAGGCTAGATTTCTTATTTGAGAGAGGGTGCTTTCTGCACTAATTTCAAGACGACGACTCTCGAATTTATTATTTCCCTCCAAATGTTAGCCTGGCTTTCTTGTTAAGCCTGTTTCTTATTAGTTAGGTGTCCTCTACTGTAGTGAAGGCCTATATATCTCTAGGACGACGTGATGGTTAGAAAAAGCGAGTACATTCTGATACGCAATGAAGGGTTTGATCGTTGGCATGATTGATCATGACTCACCCCACGGTATGGTGCATAAAGGCGTTTTGCCAGTTAGATTTTTTGCCTTCAATAGCAATTATGTAATTAGTTAGTGACTATGACAGACTACTAGTATACTCCTCAAGTGAGCAACTACCACCGGTTACAGTTACATTTTTTTCAGGTACACTTTTTTTTTGGACTAGCTCCTATACTAATCAGTATAGTCAAATGCTGGTCGGGTTGCGCGAACAACCTTCTTCGGAGTCGTGATTCGGAAAATAAGCCGCATTGCTCACATGCCATACGAGAAGAGAGAAGGAGTGCTGCGTTTAAGTGGATCATTCATCTCAGCACTGGTGAGCTTGGGTCACGAGGTGCGGTGAAGGTAGCCAGAAGGAGGCATCTAAACTTGTATTACTTTTCCCCAGAATACGAAGTCCCCAAGAGGGAAGGAGCTATAGAAGAGAGAGCGACAAAAACATCCCCGAGACCCCCGAATGTCCAACCAAGATAAATAAAAATTCTCTCATGTGGAACTCCCCAAATATCCGTGCGTATGTCATTTGCGGTTACATCTATCAGACGTTGTACGAGTATGTTCTTACATCCCTCCTACTCGTAGCATCGTCATGATAGTGCGCATCCTTTCCAGGGTTTCAACTCTGCAAAACATGAAAAGTTTCCGCATCTAGCACAAAATGTGTACCAGGTATCATTCAAGGAAACCTCAACACACAAAAAAACCCCCCGATATAATCCTATACTCCAAAACCAAACAAAATCCTATACTCAAACATCACTACCAATGTAAATCCTTTCATCACGCAGAAATCACAAACTCCAAATATCCAACGTCAAACATGGGATTTCCCAACATATATGCCATATCGTCTCCCGTAACCATATCCGTACGCCTCAATACATTCTGCCATACAACTTCCTTTCCCTATCCAATAATAGTACTGCTGTATACAGCTTCCTATAATGCAATCAGCTAGCCAAGTCTTCAACTATCCAAGTTCTCGGACACGAATATCATTCACCATTCATTCAACATGAATCACCAATTTTTCCAACTAAAATGCGCACTCACTCGTAGTAAAACTGTAATACCCAGCGTACATGAGGAGCCCTAACGTCAACACTCGAATATCATCAAAGTCCCTCCTACACTAGGCACATACATACAACCCTTCTCAAAACTAAAGTAAGCACAAACCTCAATTCACTTGTCCCACTTCAACAGTGGACATGTCGGCAACCCATGAGTTGTTTCAGAGCGTACCACCCTGATCAATAACATGTGTTCCATGACTCGAATCTGTGATCCACTAAAACTACGTAAACTCCTAACAACCCCTAGACGTTACATCGATACGCCATGACGGCTCACCAATGAATCCGTCTCAATACCGTAAACCAAACAAATGTATGATGTAAGTGGGAAATAGACGCGAGCATATTATATCATCATCACCCCCTGCTCGTGTGCTCTTTCCACATATAAGCATACATCTCATCTGGTTCAACGCTCCAGCTATCTCAAACCCATCAATCATCAATATATTGTTTCATGCCATCCACGAACAGCATCAAAAGGATATATCCCTGAACATGAAAAATGAAAACATTTCGGCCGCGCTTGCATCGGTAGACTATACTAAAGTAAATATACGGGCATATCATCAGGATTTTGACGTTTTTCCGTGGGTCGTACCTCAGTCAAACGCAGTTGGACCCTAAATTCGATGCTCGCATGTGCGAATAATCAACAAATAAGGTACGCGAACACAAAGATCAGCCCGCCCGGTACGCCTGGGCTAGTCCCTCCACGTGATTGCTTGTGCCAAGCTACAACCAAGGCTGCATCGGGGGTCAGAAGCTGCGTTCGGTATCATATCTGCTATATTTCGTCCTTTCCTACATGCAACATTCACGCCCAAGTCTCCAATCCTGCATGGTTCGCACCGTATACAAAAAACAAACAAACACGAAAACCTCGACCTACTGGTAAACGAGCATACTGAACGAATTGCACTAGGATATGTAGGAGCATCGCTAACAGCCTGGCAGTCTACGCATACGACAGGCATCAACGCATGCAAAATATCAGGGCCTTCCTCGGGAACGGCTTTTCATCTCGGGAACTTTTCCCGCGGGAACTAGCCACCACGGGAATGCACGGGTTTTTTTGGACGGGAACTGACCTCCACGGGAACCCTTCCCGCGGGAACTAGCCACCAGGGGAACTCGCGGGATTGTTTGTACGGCAACCAACCACCACGGGAATTGTTCCCGCGGGAACCGACCACCACGGGAATTATTCCCGCGGGAACCGGCCACCACGGGAATTATTTCCGCAGTAATAAGCCACCACGGGAAATCTTTCCGCGGGAAGCAGCCACCACGAGAATTCACGGGACTTTTGTAAGCACCCCCCACGGGAATTCACGGGACGTTCATGAGCCACCGTGACTGTTGAAGGTGTCGTGGGGCATTGCATGATGCGCAGACACATTAAATAACAGCGTCCAAGAGAAATGTAAAAACGTTATACATGACGCACAGGGATCCATCTGGAACATTTCCGGGGATGCCCAGGGGATACCCGGATAACAGCCCCGGTTTTTCGTTCGTTTACTTTTCCGAGTGTTGGTGCGTGATTTAACTGCACGAAGTGTTTACACGTTTAAACATTAAAAAAAAACTCAGCAAAAAAAACACACACACCAACAATCTACAATCTACCTGGTACCTGGTATATATGTAACAAAGTAGGATTGTGATTTTTTTGCCCGGCGGCGCGTTTTCGCGCCTCGCCCTCCCGGCCGAGCTCGCCGGCGCCGGGCCCGGCCCGCGGGGGGCCGGCCGGGGAGCGCGCCCCCCGGGCCTCGCCCTCGGCCGCGGCCCGTGGCCCGCGCGGGGCGCTCGCGAAGCCGAAAAAATAGAGTCGGTTTTGCGGGGTACCCCGTCCCACTCGGCTGAGCCGAGCAGACCAGGGCAACGTGAAACCCGCTTCTACTGTGAAAAACGCCCCGCCTTTGCCGCACCCTGTAGCCTGTAGCCCTATACATAACGGACAATCACGACCCCTTCAGCCTTGATGGGTTTCGAAGAGGGCACATGCAGCAAGAGCACACGCGCACGCCACACCAAGGAGGGCATCGATCGGACAACACGTCGACCATACTTCAAACATGCGCTCATACAACAGCAGCACAGCGTGACACCGTTGGGGCACATCGGTCATTGTGCACCAGGGTGGCCTGGTGTGTGTTTCGTGGCATACTGCTTCATCGTCAGGTCTGCGTGGATACATACGTGTTTATCTCCCCGCGCAACACTGGTTTCCGTTCGCACACACTGGTGCTGTTGTACTTGTAGACTATACCTTCCGAAGTACAACAAGCACGTACGTGTTGAAGTATACCAGGTACGTATCATGCATACTCTTCGTGCGTACCAGGTCGTGATACAGCAGCGAGAACAGCAGCAGTACTCGTGATCCTACGCTGCTGCTTGCTGCTGTGTCGTATCATACGTCTACACACAGGACGTAGGGCTCGCGTGCTGGTGCATCACATGTCTGTGGGTGCTCGAAACGGTCGCACTCTTTCATATATAAGATGCTCGAATTTTTTCAAGTACCACTCTGTTCTGAAAAAAATGCAAAGTTCCAAACGTTATTCACTATTATTTCCGGCATCTTGAAACCCGCTTCACGAATTCTGTGCGCTTTAAAAAAAACCCTGAGCACTCGCGGAAAACGCCCCGCCTTCGGCACACACTGTCGCCTTATGAATAACGAGCAATTACGAATATTTCAGCCTGCATGTATTTCAAAGAGGGCACATGCAGCAAGAGCACACGCGCACGCCACAACAAGGAGGGGATCGATCGGACGGCACGTCGAGCATATACTTCGGACATGCGCTTAACCAACAGCAGCAGCGTGACGCCGTTGGGGCCTATCTATTATCGTGCAGCAGGGTGGCCTGATGAGTGTATCACGGCATACTGCTACATCACCAGATCTGCATGCGGATACGTACCCTTTTATCTCCCCGCGCAAACTCGTCCCCGTACGCGCTGCTGTACCCGTAGATTATACGTTTCGAAAATGCAAGCACGCGTGCGTTCGTGTTGAAGTATACCAGAGGTAGGTAAGTATCATGCATACTCTTCGTACGTACCAGGTCGTGACACAACAGCGACAGCAGCAGCAGTGCTCGTAGTCTTACGGTGCTGCTGCTTGCTGCTGTGTAGTATCATACGTTTACACACAGGACCTGCGGCTCGGTGCTGGTGCAGCACAGCACAGGTCTGTGGGTGCACGAAACGATCGCACTCTTTTGTATCATACGATGTTCGGATTTGTTAAACTACCACCACTCTGTTCGGAAATGTAAGAACCTGTAATACATTTACATTAATATCCAAACATTCTTTACTTTTCCGGCCAGAATGATAAGGCCAGATACACACAACACTCTGATACATACCTGCATGGCTGGTACATATCTACGAGCCAAACTATGAAACACCAACAATGGCAGCGGCAGTACAGCACCAATATGACAGCAGTGTTGCTGCTTGCTGTTTTTTCTGTGAGTTTGCACGGGACAGCGACTCGCGTGTGCTCGTGAGCCAGGCGCTGGGGGCTCCCGTACCCTCTTGCTTCGTTCCCTTGTTTTTTGCGATTGTCGAGTCTCTCTTCTGACACGATCCGATATCGGGCATTTTTCATGGTGATCTGGTTTCTTTTATTGCTTTTGGTCAACTTTGAGGAACGGCGTTTTTTTTCTTATCAAATCACGTTAAACATGACGGTACGTATCATATCGAGATAATATATTATACAAGTGATTTTTAGATTTTTTTATACACACGTATCATGGGTTTGTTGGTATACCTGGTAGCATTTTTCTGTAAGTAAATAGTCTGCGTACAATCTTCGACAAAAGTATAACTTAGCAGCTATTGTTGCTGCTGTATGTATAGAGTGCGTACACAAGAAGAATAGTGACTGCTGCAGCTGTACATTGTTTTTACCGCTGTTGCTGCTGCTGGATACTGGTGTATATTTACGACTGCTGCTGCACATATTGTTATGATCTGCATAAAGTGACATTTTGCATACAGCAACCAAGTGCAGCAGCAGTGACAGTGGGGCTGCTTGCTGTGTTGGCAATGCTTGATGTATGCCCAATACAGCAGGTATAGTATAGGAGTGTTTTTCTGCTGCTTGCTGTAGGTACAAGAAGTGCCGCCTGCTGCACTACTTGCTTTTACTACTGCTGTTAAACAAAACTGTTTGATGTGCTTTCCGCTCCTATTGTACTATAACTGTGCTTGCTGTAGGTACATGTATACGTACTGTTTGCTTGCTGTGGTACTTTAAAATATGATCAATTCTACGAGTATTGCGAAAACATACAAACACGAACCGTGACAAAAAAAACTGGCACTTTCGCGAATCCTATCATTGGTCACAAATTGTTACAGTCTCGTACATACAATGTTCGCTACTTCTTACTGCTACTGTACACAATGTTTGCTGTACCTATACGTATACGCCTTTTGCTGTGGCACCTAAGTACTGTCATTCTTCACGAACAAGAACAAAATATTAAATCGCGACGAAAAAAGCTGACACTTTCGCGAAGCTTGACATTTGTTTTTTTTACAAACTTCAGCAACATCGACGTCACCATTCGCGACAAAACGGGTTTTGTCTGGTGATATATAACCCCAATTTATGGAATCATGTTGCGTTTGTAAGGAAGAATTCCTCAATTACGACTACGAGTACCGCTATTATTGGCGAGTGACCGCTATTAATGACGAGTGATAGTTTTTTCCCTGTCGCATGCGAGCTTGCGTCACCCCGCGGGGAACACCCCACTCCCCGAAGGGGAGCCTTGTATGTATAGTTATGTTTGTGAAATTTTCGCACCTTTTCGCAACTTTTCTCTCCGCGCGAGCGCTTTTCGGTAAAGCGCTAAGTGCCCCGACACGGGAGGCCCGGCCGGACACATTGGTCGAGGTTTGGGCTCGATCCGAGCTCTGTGGCTCGCGTGGCGGGCGCTCAAAGTTTTTTTTCCCGCGGGAGTGGATAAGACGATTTCCCGGGTTTTGTGCATGAGGCCGTGTTTTGTACGTACGTTCCAGTAAATAATAATGTTCTTTTTTTCGTTTTTTGCCCTTTCGCGAGCTCGTCATGCACAGGATACCTCAGACATCTGTACCAGTATATATACCACAGGTAGACAAGATAACATGCAGGGAGCACAACGTTACAAGTCCGCAGCATAAGCACCAGCAGGCAACACCGTGCGTGTATGACACGCCCATGTGCGATGTACTGCTGTGGCCAGCTGTGATGATCGGAGCCTGCAGTCCACCATCTACATTTATGTTCTGCTGCTGCTGCTGTGTGTGAAAGATCCGAACGCACTCTGGCCGAAATTATAAGGACCGATTTAATTGAATTTTAGTATATAAACTATTATAATTTCCCCGTTTTTTTATGTTTCTTCCCTGAATCTCAACGCAGGAATTCACGATGAGAGACTTCAGACAACATCAGACGACATGCAAATTTAGTAACACAAACAACGTCACAACACCGCCTAGATAGCATGAGCATCACAAGCAGCAGCACGCGGCGTGTGGCAGGTCCACCATTTACTGCTGTGGCTATTCATAGTTGCTTTATCAGAGGCTTGCATCCGTCATCAGTCATCACCAATATCCACCTTCTCTCGTCTCTGCTGATGTGCTGTGTGTGATGTGTGTCGTATGTCGTATCATATGGTCGGCGTGTTGTGCATCTGTCGTGTGCCGTAAAAAATAATGCATGATATTAATTTTGATATTTTGTATTTTGGTCAAATGGTCTCGGTGCCCGATTTTGACTCTCTGCGTGAGGCCTTACATTGTACGTACGTGAGAGTAAATAATAATGCCCTGTTGTTTGCCCTTCTTTCACGAGCTGATGATCATGAGCACACACAGGAGAGCGCAGACATATCGGTAAACCACAGGTAGAAACAGAACATGCAGAGAGCACAACGTTACTGCTCTGCATAAGCACCACCAGCAGGTGACACCGTGCGTGGGTGACACACCCATCTGCGCTGTACTGCTGTGGCTAGCTGTGTTTATCGGAGCAAGCGGTCCGTAATCCACCATCTACCTTTCTGTTGTGCTCACCCTGGCCTGAAATGTAATGGTCGCTTTGATCAAATAGGAGTGCCTCATCTGCTGTTCATATATATATTTGATTTTTTGTTTTTCTTTCTTGAAGCTCACTCCAGAAATCAACAAGACATCAGACAACATGCAGCGAACACAAACGAGGTCACAGCCCCGCCTAGAAGCACAAGCAGCAGACATTCCTATGGCAGGTCCGCCGTGTACTGCTGTGGCTACTAGTGGTTGCTTCATCGGAGGCTTGCATCCGTCATCAGCAATCACCACCACACCTCTCTCTCTTTCTCTCATATGCGCTGCTGCTGCTGCTGCTGCTGCTGCTGCTGTGCTCCCACGATGTATGTGCGACCTGTCGTGCGTCTGGCGTTCGTTATTTTGCACGTACCAGTAAATAATACTCTCCTGTTGTTTGCCCTACGGCTTTCACGAGCACTCTCTTCTTCACTGCTGCCTGCGGCTGTGCTTGGATGATGTATGTGCGGAGTGTCGTGAGTGTGGCGAGCGCCGCAACAAATAATAGTGTACCGGTTTTTGGGAAAATAATTTTGGTGGTATAGTCAAATGGTCACCATGCCGGATTGTGGACGTGAAGGCTTGAGTTCGATTCTCACAACGATGCTTTTTCCCCTTTTTT
This sequence comes from Saccharina japonica, assembly GCA_008828725.1. NCBI lineage: Eukaryota > Phaeophyceae > Laminariales > Laminariaceae > Saccharina > Saccharina japonica. Next base: position 185,392 of record MEHQ01001390.1, on the reverse strand, counting down.
CCCCCAGCTTTCCTTTGTATCGTACAAGTACGTTGTTATCAGTCCCTTCTTCGGTGCATCCTTTTCTACTTCTTCTGCAAATATTATCCCACCACTCTGCACGTGCACTGTGTCCCATGTGTCACGTGTGCGTGTGTGTGCGGTGTGTGCCGTGTGTCACGCGTGTGTATGTAGCGTGTCACGCTTGGAGTATTTTCAAACCTTTTTTTGTTGGGAGTCTTCGGTTTTGTGCGGGGTAGACCTTCCTTACCTTGAGCGCCACAACGATTAAATATTGACAAACATGATAACAACATGTTTGGCGGAATCTCTAAGAACGATCGAGTCAATAGTAACGGTTCCACCATAATTCCGAGTATGTTTTATCCCCAAAAATGCAGGTGCAGTTCTAAAAAGGTCTACATTTATGTGCAGTAATTCATACGAAGATATTTAATAACGTCGTATTTATGTACTATACATTATGACATGCGTAGTTAGGTTTTCGATTCGTCCTTGCGCCACTCCCCTAGGCATGTCCCGGAGGGGAACCTTGTATATCATATGAACACGCGTCCATTTTTTTTTTTCTTCCATCCCATTTATTATCTTTGCCCTTCCTTTCTCTCTCCTTCTTAGTCGTAACTCAGATCCGGGGTCACAAAGTAGGCTCTTCTCCCTCCTCTCCCACTACGGTTCTTGCCTTGCATTTTTATCGCGAGAAGATTTCAGCCCTTTCTTCCCTCGTCGACTTGCGTCGGATTCCGCCTACCCACGCCACGAAGGCGCTCTCAGCAATTGGTTCCTTTTTATTTTTTCAAATAAAGACAACATCTCTCACCACGGTGGGATTCGATCCTGGGTACCAATGATAGTAGTCTTTGAAGCTGACCACTACTCTACCGGGGCGACCGGTTACATGAATACGAATATTTCATCTTGAATTAATAATACGTACCGAAAATTACCAGCATAAATATATATATATACTAGGGAATAAGAGTCCCCCCCGCCCCCACGGCGGTAGGGCCACAAGTGTGAGCGGCTCGTATTAAAAGTAGTAACTCAATAGTAGGAAGAACGCTACTTTTATTTCCGTTGTTTTATTATTTCGGGTGCTTATGAGTTATGAAAGTTGAAGCTCATGCTACACATTGTCGGATGTCAAGAATACTTGGGATTCTTTGGGCAAACATGTCGAAGGATTGCTTGTTTCTGTCTCAAGGCAGGATAACCATCATAAAGTAACAGCTGCAAACAAGGAAATTTTATGCAGAGGGGGTTGTCGCTCGATGCTTCCTTGGAAGTCAACGGGGAGGAGGTTGGTGTAGGGCTAATTGAACACGTACTGTAGGTGGGCACCTGTTTTTTGTAGTATTCGGATACGTATCATGAAACAACCAGAGATAAAAGAGATGCCAAACAGTAACTTTTAGTTATAGAGACTTTGCGCATAGGTTTCCTTTGTTTCCGTGGTTTTCTGCTTTTTTCGGGAATGTTATGAGTGGTCAACGCTGAAGATCATCATGTTGCACATTGTCGGATGGCAAAAATGATGATAATGATAATGATGAATAATATTCCATTTGCCATCTGACACTCCATCGTGAGCAGCAGTGGTGCTGTATGTAGCAGTATACTGATACCAAGTAGCTATTATGAATACCTCTTAATTAAGCAAAAACAAAACAAGCTTCCGTCACAACCGACAGCTCCCACATGTATGTATACCTCCCACGTGCAAGAGACACAGCAGTGTACGTAACTCAAAACCATAACACTCTACTCGTACGAGTACGTACGTTGACAGACAATTGATAGCTGATAAATAGACAAAGGTCTTCAAAGCTTCTATCAGCTATTATTGTACGTCCATCAAAAACTCACAGGTACAAGAGAAACAGCAGTATTCATAACTCAAAACCAGAAGACCCGACGAGTTCGTACGTTGACAGACAATTGATAGCTGAAAAATAGACAAAGGTCTTCAAAGCTTCTATCAGCTATTGTACGTCCATCAAAAACTGCTCAATGGAAAATTAAACCTGAAAATCTCGGGAGTGGCTGATAGATGGTGCYCTTCTTCTCACGAACGCGTGCTCGAAGTGGACATCGCCTGCGCCTGCTGCTGGTCTCCGATCCCCAGTCGATGCTCCGTGCCTTCCATCCAGTCCCCATGCTCCTCCCCACTTTCTTCTTTCCGATCCCCCATTCCTCATCCCCTTCCTAATCACCAGGTTCCGGAGGTGGAAGCGACCCCTGCTGCTGTCGGTGGTTCTGCTCCACCCCATCGCCCATCTCCTCCTGCTCCGTCAATGCCGCCTCACGCTCCAACTCTTGCTGTTCGTTGCCGTTCCACGCCTCCACCAGTTTCCTCCCTCTCACCAGATCTTTCCCCTCGTTCCGTACCACCATACACCTTTTTCCGTCTCGTTCCGCTTCCACCTTCTCACTACCAATCACTGCTGTCTCCTCCTCGTTGCCTTGCTCGACGTGTATAAACGTCTCGACTTGTTGTTGCTGGTGGTCCTGAATTGCTGTCTTCCTATAGGCCTGTACTGGGTCGGTGGCGGATATGGTGTCGCTGCCCGGTATCTTGACCTGGGCTTGGTGCGTGTTCTCATTCCTACCTACTTCCTCTTGTACATGGGCTGCGGTTGCGCAATTTCCGACTCTCAGCTGTTCTAAGTACTCGGTGATGGCTTGTTGCTGTTCTTTCACTGTGAGCGTGTCAAATGACCGTATGTCTATTTCGCACCTTGCGCCCGATTTGACGAGACGCTTATGCTCTTCAATCCACCTCTGTTGCTCCCGCTGTTTCTCCTCCTCCCGCTTTGCGGCCGCTTCCGCTGCCGCTGCGGCTGCTGCTGCTGCTGCTGCTGCTGTAGCTGCCGCTGCTGCTGCTGTTGCTGCTGCTGCCGGTGCTCGTACTACTTCCTGTAGTTCATGCCACTCCTCCGGAGTCCACTTCCCCAGTCCGACGTCTGCCCATTCCTGATGTCTTCTTTCTTGCTCGATGATCTTGGTCATCCAGGCGTGGGCTGCCGCTGCTGCTGCTGTGTGCTCGCTGCTCGCCAGTCGTCTTCCTCCCGCCCTACTACTTCGTCGTAGTTCATGCCACTCTCTCCGGAGTCCACTTCCCGCAGTCCTGAACGCGTCTACCCATCTCCACTGATTTCTTGCTCGATGATCTTGGTCATCCAGGAAGCTGCCTCGCCGATTATTTAAAGCCCCCCATGGTGCTGCAAACGTGCCCGAGCTCCCGTGACCATAAGTCGGATTCGCTAGCGTAAGGGGACAACTCGTGCACCGGGTGCTTGGCACAGCCTCGCTCACGAAGAGCGGTGGGTCGGAGTGTCGGGGTGCCATGAGGCGGTAGTAGAAGAAGAAGAATGTATATTATTATCTGCGGTGCTGCCAATTAATCTCACTGCATTAACTGGACTTTATATGAGACAGAGGGGGGCTGGCCCCTCAACTCTGTGACCCGAAAGCAATCAAAACAATTTACGCAACCCTCCGGGGAAACAAACCTCAATCTCGTAGATAATTGCAGTGGCACAACCCAGATACTGTACTAATACGGCAATGCACGTATAATATATTTCAGGAATATCACATCAGACTTTGATACGAGTAAATCCCACAAGACTCGTGTTTCATCATGACCGAAGTAGAGATGGCGAAGTAGAGATGGCTCCCGGATTCGTGGGAACCGGGTACCCGGAGGCGGGTACCCGGAACCGTCGGTACCGGTACCGTCCCGGTTCCATTTTCATTACCCGCGGTACTGGGTATACCGGGTACCCGGGTTCCCGGGTTCCCGGGTACCCGTTATTAGTTACGCTCAACAGAGCCCCCGATAGACAGCGCACAGCGCACAATGCACAGCATACCCTACCTACCTTCACACAACACGCCATACACACACGAGACCCCTACCAGCTACCAGGGAATAGAGATGGCTCCGGATTCGTGGGAACCGGGTACCCGGAGGCGGGTACCCGGAACCGTCGGTACCGGTACCGTCCCGGTTTCATTTTTATTACCCGCGGTCTGGGTATCTCGGGTACCCGGGTACCCGGGTTCTTTCGCATTTTTATTCATTGAGAGAGACGACATGAAGGCTTGTCCTCCCACCTTCCGCCTCACCACGCCTCACCACCCCGCCTGAGGACCGTTCATGCCGCTCAAACACAAGAGTGGAGCAAAATGCACATGTAACCCCGGGTACACGTACGGGAACCCGGGTACCCGGGTACCCGGGTACCCGGGAAACCCAGTACCGCGGGAACCCGGGACGGTACTGGTCAAATCCCACCGAAGGCGGTACTGGTACCGGTTCCAATTTTCGAATCCGGGAGCCATCTCTAGACCGAAGGGGCCCCTTAAATACTGCTGTACCAGGTAGTATAGTCTATTAACAATCTACCGGTACGTACACGAATTCTGTTTTGATTAATGAATATTACGATAGGAAGTTAATATTGTGTGATTTTGAAAATTGTATTCTACAAGCCACACTGTTGGCTGGGGGGGGGGGGGGGGTTCCAACGTTCGATGCTCATTTTCGGTTCTTCTTTGATGTCGAAACAGCCACAAATTTCATCGCGAGGACTGTTTCGTGGGCGTGGATACTGGTCTTGCTGCTGCTGCTGCTGCTGCAACTAACTACTGCTGTGGTGGGGACAGCGGCGAGGAAGACACGGTACGAGCAAGAGCAACGATTGCCTCGAGCGAGCACTGCACGGGAGAGGCAAGTATGTATGGGTTGTGCTGCTGCTATGATATGATGAAGGGTTTTGAATACGATGGTCCATGTTTCCGTCTGCTATGTGCAATGAATTGGTACAAACAAAAGGTGTATCCGTCTGTCTGTCTCGGCCTGTCGGTACTACAGCTAGTAGTACGTAGCTATGATACCATTCATTCCCTGTTATTGCTTTATTTAGCCGTCCAACAATGTGCGGCAGAAGCATAATGATGAGCTTCAACAGCATCGATCACTCATCATACTACTTACTGTAAATATTCCCGGAGAGCCACCAAGCGAGGGAAACCAAAAAAATAAACCAAGAAAATAGGCTTTTGTCACGAAAAATACTTACAGTAGGGGGGCCTATATAAGGCGGTCTGAACAAGGCGGTCATTCGAGATAAGGCGGTCGAAATCGGCTTGACACGACAGAATATGCGAATAGGGCGGCAACCGCCCAATATAGCAACCGGCCCTATATAAGGCGGTAACTATCCCATTCAGGGCAGCTACCGCCTTATTCAGGGAGGCTACCGCCCTATCGACGGCCCATTTTCGCCTCCGCATCCGTATAAAACATCGCCCTG
>MEHQ01001390.1:120071-175071 GCA_008828725.1 Saccharina japonica | reverse complement strand
ACTGCTGTGGTGGTCCATGGACGAGTCGACAATGTGTACCACCAGCTTTTTTCATCAGATCCGAAGACAACAAAACACATTCCCCTCGTACATAGGTGTACGTATTGTATGAGACTCGTACCGTGTGGAACGTGCTTCGTACGGGTACGACTTGTTTAGTTTCTATTATTTTACAGACTATTCCCAGTGGATCTCCTGTATAATAATTTAAAAGGCATGCCTCTTGCGCAGATAGAAAGTAAAAACAAAATTCTTCACCGGGCAAGTAGCTACGCTACAGGATACAACACTACTACCTGATGGTCGATGACCTGCACAGCAGCAGCAGCACAGACAGTATGAACGCATACGAGCACGGAATACAGTAGTTCTGTCCCGGCAGCCACACTCTTTCCGCCCGAGCTAACGTCGCAGAGGTCGATTCAGTACTGCTTGCTGTGCTGCAGTACAGCAGTAGTACATCATGAGCTCCGCCTGGTTGTCTGTATGATGGTCTCTCTCTCCACGCTCACAAAATGCCGAGTATACAGCAGTACATGAGCTCTTCTATCTGATAGTCTGTATGCTGGTGTCTCTCCCTGGTGCTGTACAAATGCCGGCCGTCGAGCAACTACGTGGTTATAATGGTTGCACACCAAAGCGCCCGCTGCTTCCGACCGTTGTTGCTGTTGCTGCTGCTGCTGCATGTAGCTCCCGCGCCGGCAGCCATATTATTACATTGGCAGGTGCTATCGCAGCAGTTGATCGTGTCCTGATGATGTACATATACATATGATGACCTGTATGACGATGCCTCCGACAAAGCAGTTGGCGGCCAAGCTGCTGCTGTGAAAATGCCGGACACATGCTCTGCCTGCGTTGTTGCTGACAAACTAAAGTACGGACTATACTCGGTAGACTATAAGTCGTGCTGCTGCCAGCAAAAAGTGAACTGCTGCAATATTTTCGAAGAACCGTCCATCTAAAAGTTGGGCCGTTTGTCACGAAGGAGAGCTGTCTTACGGTCCACTCATAACTAACGACCGACCCTGGTTTGCGTAAATGTATAGATTTGTTTTGTCTTGAATGTTGTTTTTTGTTCCTTGTTTCATGTTTGTGTCGAAGTGTACTGTACCTTGGGTAGTCCACACGTCCACACGTACACGGGCACTGCAAGTACAAGTACTGGCGTGCCAGCTGGCAGCCCTCGTACGTAAATACCTGGCAATTGCCGACCGAACGAGCATCATATACTGTGTGTAATATGCGACATCATAAACTGAATCTTGGGCAGTCCGCACGCACACCGGCACTGCAAGTAGAAGTACCGGCATACCAACTGGCAGCCCTCCTACCATACGTACCTGGTAGTTGCCGACCGAATGAGCATCAGATACTATTAGTAGATATATATATGTATAATATGCAACATAATAATATACATAAGCTGGTCGTATACATGTAGTAGGTGAATGCTATGGTACGCATCATACATACCCGGAGATTCAGAAAAACGCGGGAAGGAATTTACTGACTGTCGTAGCTAGTAGGGTCGAGGCTCTCTCCCGAAGACCAGGTGCCTGGCATTCTGCCCGGAAATGTCAGGAAAGTTTTGGTACTTCGAAGTTCATATTAGGACCCAAACGGTTCTTACATTATGTCCGGAAATAATTGTAAATGCTACCGGTATAATATACCAGGTACCTGGTATGTAATACCAGATTTTGTTGTTGTTCTCACAATAACTGGTCGCGAAAAAGATAGTCCGTGCTCACAGGACAGGCTCCAAAAACTCTGGATGGCGTGAAAGAAAACCTCAGGGAGAAATAATAATAATACACAAAATGCAAAGTACAAAGTACAACGCAGTACGATATACCACTCTGTCCCGAAATATACTGTTGTAACATTGCGTCGTAGGTGAAATCGTATATAGTTTGGGATCAATGAGGCCTCCTGCTCGACCAGCCGGAGACGCTCACCCAGGGTTACTACTCCCGCGTTAATTGTCTAGCAATCAACGCGGCATCTCGTCGCAGAGAGTAGGTACCCCGGTAAAATAAACACTACCAAAACTGATGTCGTTGTCGACGTTACACCTCGCTACCAACGATGGGCGGGCAGGATGGTCTGTTTTTTTTTCCTAGCCTCTTTCTACTTTGTCGTGCTGTTGTAGAGCTGCGATATCGCTCACGGAGTGATACTCAATCACTGTCTCCCAGTACAACAATGAGGCTTTTCTGAAAAGTGGATCTGCCCTGCGGGCATCACCTCTTTTCTGTTTCAGATTACTGTTGTAAAAATTGCGTCGTAGGTTAAATCGTATATCGTTTGGGATCAATGAGGCCTCTCTGCTGCGGCATGAGATCACACCCATACTTGTTGACCCTTCTCTTATCTCAATGACGTCGCTCGTTTGACTCTTTCTTCTCCTTTTTGCGGGTTCCTTCTCTTCCCTATTGTCCCAAAACGTCTAGCCTAGCTGCTTATGGGTTATGCTACCGTTGGTTGTCCCGTGGAAAAGTCGTGTACGAGTCTTCGAATCCCTCCGACGGTGATATGGCGCTTAGGTATGCCATTGGAGTTTGAGGCCCCCGGGACCGCGTCTAGTCGGTGTGGAGCCTTTCGTGACGTGTATTCGTGCGGTTCTTCCGGAACTAACATACGCTCACTTCGTCCTTGAAGGGCAATATACGTACCGTTTTTATTAAATATTAGTGTGTAAAATGTGCATAGTAACTGCGGGGGCACGTCGTACACTTCGACCAAGAGAACGTGAAATGAATCCAAAGAAAAAAGGAAAGAGACAAAGAAAAATCATAAAAAGAGGAAGAAAGGAAAGGAAGAAAAAGGGAAAAAGGGAAAAAGAGACAAATAGGACAAAAATGATCACAAGAGGAAAGTGACAACCCACAAAGCAAACCAAAGAGAACATAACCAGGATGAAAAAACAGAAAGTAAAGCCCATCAACAGGGAGAGCTACAGTAGTTATCTATACACACGCGCGTTCAAGATAACCAACAATAAAATGATACGCCGACGACACGCTCGGTACCTGCAAGACGAAATTGGTTCTACAGCAACAAGAGATACACGGCAAAATACGTAGACAAGGAAAAAAAGCAACGGTATTACACCCTACACCCCCCGAGAGATACACGAAAATATAGACGGAAACCCAAACAAGGGATAGGAACTAAAAGGATACCTAGTACGTTTAAGCTTCGAATTATTCTACGTCTTGTTCTTAGTATACCCCCTGTCTTGGGCTTGGAAACGGTAAAGCCAGGTGTGTCGACATTAGCTTCGTGCCCTCCTGTCTCAATTTTGTTTTTTCTTGTTTCCCCCCTTGCTCTCGCTGATGATTGTTTCACAGGCAGAGCGTGATAACCTGGGCCTGCACTAGCGTTGCGGTGGTGACTGGAGATAGAGAGCATGCGACGAAGAACCTCGTCGATCCTTGGGCTGGGTGTTTTGCTTTATGCCGCGGCTGCTGCTTCGGCTCAGTACTTCAGTTGCACAGGGTATGTAGACGACTTCGACTGCGGGGAACCGCCACGCGAAACGGCCCCCTGCCCCGCCACTACTACGCGGGACTGGATAGTGTCGAACACCATGGAGGCAAACACCCTGGCAGCCGCACTTAACTGCTCCGGTGGAGTTTTTAACGTTGAGTGGAGAGGGATGATCTCCTTGGACCAGGAGCTGAACGTTTTGGACGGGGCGGTTCTGAACGTCACCGGGGTCGACCCGGAGGCTGGCGTTGACGGAAGAGGAGCCTCCAGGGCCTTCACCGTAATCAACGCCACCTTGCGCATGAGCAACATGCTCATCCACAATGGAAGTGCAGCCGCTGGCGGGGCAATCGTGGCATCGGGCGCAAGCTTGGTGCTAGACAACACGTCGTTCACTAACAACACCGCCACCAAGGGCGGAGCCCTATACGTTGCTCGCAAGTCCGTAGTTTCCCTCACCGGGAAGACGAGCTTCTCGAACAACACCGCCGATGAGGGGGGTGCGCTGCACGTGTCCGGACGCTCCGGAGTTTCGTGGACATCGGACGCTCATTTCGAGAGCAACCGCGCAAACAATCGGGGGGACGGGGGGGCTCTCTTTGTCGGAGACAGCTCCACGGTGTCCTGGAGCGGCGAGACGTATTGGTCGAAAAACAGCGCTCAGCGCGGCGGCGCAATATTCACAATCGACGGGTCCAGCGCTTTCTGGACAGCGGAAACGTTTTTCTTCCGCAACACTGCTGTGGAAGGGGCGGCCGTGTTCCTGGAGAACATCTCGAGTGTTGACTGGACCGCAGGCACATCCTTCGTAGGTGACAGGGAGGCTTGGGGGATCCGTCGGCGCATCCGTCGGAGCCAGGGTGCCCGTGGAGGCGGCGGCAGTCTCGACGGAAACGGTGGCGCGATCCAGGTGAACAAAGGGTCCACGGTCACGTGGAGCGCGGAGACGAACTTCTCAAACAATCTCGCCCTTTGGGGCGGCGCGCTCAGCGTGGAGTACGATTCGAAAGCTTCCTGGAACGCTACCACCATCTTCTCGCACAACATTGGCTCCCTCGGGGGTGCGCTGCACGTAAGAACCCGCTCCAGCGTTTTCTGGGCCTCGGACACGTATTTCACGAACAACCAAGCTTGGAAGGCGGGAGGTGCGGTGTCCGTGCTGGACGACTCTTGTGTTTCCTGGGGCGGGGACACATATTTTTCGGGTAACAGAGCAGGATACTTCGGGAGCGAAGGAAGAGGTGGTGCGCTTCTCGTGCATTCCGGCTCCACCGTTTCCTGGACTGGGGAAACGTCTTTATCGAACAACTCTGCTAGTATAGCGGGTGCGATCTACGTTACGAAAAACGCTTCCGTTGCTTGGGAGGCGCAAACGTTGTTTTCGGACAACGTCGCCTCTTACCGGACGGGTGGCGCACTGTACGTAGTGCATGACTCCGCCGCTTCTTGGACCGCAGCGACACGTTTCTCTAACAACTCCGCGCGATTAGGAGGGGGTGGGGTGCATGTGGCTATCAACAGCGTTGTTTCGTGGACCGGTGAGACTGTTTTCTCGAACAACAGCGCTAACTAGGGTGGAGCTATGTGCGTGGCGTATATGTCCAACATATTTTGGACCGCGGGGACGTCTTTCTCGGGGAACAGCGCTAGCTCTGGCTCTGGAGGTGCACTCAACATCTGCCGCCTAAGCGGTGTTTTCTGGGACGCGGAGACGTCGTTTTCCGATAACAGTGCTAGCGGTTCCGGGGGCGCTGTGTTTTTGGAGAACAACGCAACCCTCCGCTGGAAGGGTTCCACCGAGTTCGTGTCCAATCGCGCCGTGAAGGACGGTGGCGCGGTAGGCTCGTCTCTGGCGGACTCAAAAGTGCCTTTCTCGTTGCTCCAGGTCGGCGGTGTGACCGAATTCTCGGGAAACACGTGCGGACACAATGGCGGCGGGGTGGCCTTATTGGGGGGCTTATCCCTAACGTTCGAAACGGAAGATGACGTGGTGTTCAAGGGTAACTCCGCGGGCATCGCCGGAGGTGCCGTGTATATTTCAGCGACGGGTTTCGGACCCCGGTTCTTCCACGTACGGTTCATCTTGAATACCGCCCAGGTCGACGGAGCTATCTACGTCACCGGAAGTGGTACCGCGACTACCAAGGGGAGGATATACCGGACAGATGTCGATTCGCATCCGGCGATGTTCATTGACTGCGACTTCATCGCCAACAAAGCAGCCGAGACCGGGGGAGCAGTGGAGACCGGTGTAGGTCTAGATCTGTTCACGAACACCACTTTCGCGCGAAACACAGCAGCGGCCGGAGGGGCTCTGAGACTTGCTGGGACGACTTCCTTGGATAGTTGCTCGTTTGACAGCAACGTATCGGGGGAGGGAGGGGTGTCGGCGATATCCAGCATCGGCTTCATTGAGCACTTTCAAAACTGTAGCTTTCTCCACAACACCTTTGATTGCGCACGGGGGACGTTCCTCGACAGCACTGCCGTAAGTGAGATTTTGCGATCGTTGGTCGTGGCGTGGAATCCAAGCAGACGATAACCGGTAGGGCGAAAGTCGATGATGTCGACCAGAGGTACTCATTGACACGCGACGCAGACGTGAAAGGGTGGCCAGCTTATCCTGTATTTTTTCATGACAGACGGTAGATCCACAACAAATTGTTGATGCCCTCCCTGTTGATTTCCGGTACCACACAAAGATCCCGTTTTTAGTCAGATATTACGTTTTAATAGACCAGTTATATGGGTTGCAGCTCATTGGCCCAGGTTGCACCGCATTCGGCTCAAGTTCCATCGTGTTTAGTTGCCTCGACAGATTGTTAGTCGAACGTATAAACACCTTTTACAAATGGAATATAGAACGAACGCGCCTGACGATTCATGTCGTTTGAGAGTTGAGTACCAACCACTTAATCGGTCGAACTCACAGCTGGCGTATTAGTAATAGTTTCATCAAATAATTCCGACATGTTTTGTTTTGCGTCCTGCAGACGGGAGATTCGCTACTTTCAGCTTGCAGCGGATGCAGTACACTGTGCAAAGAATGCTCCCCGCAGGAACCAGCGCCGGTCCCGGCGTGTCGGTCGGAGTTGAGGCACTCTCAAAGCGCTGGAGGCAACACTACCGTGGAATCGCTCGAGATCGTTCGTGGGTACTGGCGCACGACGGCGACGAGCAGAGACGTACTGGCGTGCCTCAATATGGATACCTGTCTTGGAGGCGTCACCGGAACAAGAGGTTATTGCCAGAAAGGCTACGAAGGCCCATGTGAGATTGCTTTATAGTTTATTTTTGCGTGCAGAAGTGTACGCATGCCTTGGTGCGAACTGGATTAATTATGGAGTGCGAGGCGCAGTCGGCGCAGACGTTCGGAGGGGTTCGCCACAGAACACGTAGCTCAAATACCGGGGCGTGGTTTTTGGGAAGCGTCCTGATGATCAAGACGGCGGGTGTTTTCAATCAAATCACGAGGAAGAACAAAACGAAAACTTTGTCTTCGCCATTTTTGTTCGGTATATAATAAGTGTTCCCGTACAAAATAGTCCACGCATGATCTCGCTAATCGACCATTAATAAATTTCTATGATGTCGACCAATCACCCCGCGCAGGTAATTAAGATGCAGTGTCCCCGTACACCGCCATTCAGATTTTAATACAATTACTATTATGTTTGTCATCAGTCATCCGGCATTGGACTGCGAAAAGCGTCGCAAAAAGCTCCGCATTCGGCCATGGTTTTTGGCGTAATGTTCATCTTGCCACAATATTTGTATAGCAAGGGTAGATGACATTCTTTAATTATGTGCTGACTTGAGCTACAGGCGGTGGGGATACACAATGTTTTTGTCGAAAGCACACAATATGCAGCGTTATCTCCAACGTCAATCACTCGAAAACATTGCCAGGAGGAAAGAAACAAACCACGGGAATCTACATGAAGACATCTGTGCACGAAGTCTAACTCCATTATTCACAGTCTAATACCTTTACCCTAGTGTGATAACCGATCACCGCGCGCAGATAGATACCGCAGATAGATATCGTACTGTGTCTGACGTACGTACAACACTCACCGGATGACCTCACTAAACGACTCTATTAAGGATAGGGCATGCCTTATTCTCGCTAGAGATTCGCGCCGGTAGGTATTTGTACCTGTGACCAACCACGGGTGCTAGTGGAATGCATAAAGGAACATGTGTTTTTCAGAGATTTTCGGTTGGACGGCATGGATGTCAGGCTTTCACCCAGCTCAAGAGTAAGACCAGCCGTATGGTTGAGGCGGCCGTGTGTACAGCAACTGTTTTCCCTCGTACTAACTTTCTCTGATGCTGACCAATAACCGCGCGCAGATTGTTCCATCTGCAGCGACGGATACACGGAAACGTTTGGACGCACGTGCAGTGAGTGCACCGGCCAGGGCAGCGGCTTGGCCATCGCAGCTATCGTGGCCGTATTTGTGGCGCTCCTCCTTGTCGCCTTCTTCACGCACTTGGTATCTGGAGATCCGAGAGACTTGGGGCGAGATATCATCGGTCGCGTGATTCGGCACATACCCGTCCAATCCATCAAGATCGTTGTTATTGTTTGGCAGATTTTGACTCAGGCAAGTATTTTGACAGCGGGCTCTATTTACACCCCACGCCGGAAGTAGTCATACTGTTTTGAGTAGCAGCCCCCGGTCGAGTTTGTCCTTTAGGCGGTTTCGTGCACCAGCGACCGCCCGCTTCAATTTCATGTGTGATGTACCGCCGAGTAGGTGTACATTCGCTGTTGCTTCGGGCATCAGTACTTTCCGTGCCGAGCAGTTTCGACTACATCAACAGCAAGGGCACGCTGGATCACGATATGCTCCATGAAACGCTCGTACGCTAGTCTAGATTGTGTGTATTTCGCGCTTTTTAGCGTATGCCATAGTTGTTTAGACCATGTGCGCTTCATGTTATTTAGAGGGCCACCCTCGAAAGCGCACATCGTATTGTTTGTGTTGCCTCCCAGGTTCACGTTTGTTTTCACTCGACCGCGTCCTTTTGCTTCTTTCTATTTTCGACTTTTCTGTGCGTCGCGACAGTTCGCTTCCATCTCAACCGTGAACTATCCTGGCGTATACCAGCAATTCCTGGGCGCCGTGGACGTGCTCAACTTCGACGTAAGATGGATGACATCGGTCGGGTGCGTCGTCGACATGGGCTTCCACGGCCATCTCCTTGTAGCATCAATCGGGCCCCTCGTCGCCTTCGCCTTCCTGGGAGGCACCTACGCCCTGGCCGTGGACAGGAACCGCAGGTCCGACGTGGCTGTCGAAAATGTCCAGCGAAAGCACCTGTCTGCGGTACTGCTGGTAACATTCTTGGTGTACGCGCCGGTCTCGGCCGTCCTGTTTCAGACGTTTGCATGTGAGGAGCTAGGCGACGGCAGGAACTACATCCGGGCAGACTACCGCATCGAGTGTGACAGTCGCAGACACCAAATATTTCAGGTCTACGCGGGCTTCATGATCCTCGTGTACACGGTAGGGGTTCCCCTGCTCTATGTTGCGCTCTTGTCCAGGAACAGTGACGTGCTGAGGCATGATGCACTTCGTGAAGCCGACTCAAGCGTGGCCACGGCCTCCGACCTCTGGATGTCGTACAAACCGAACCGTTTCTACTACGAGGTGGTCGAATGCGGTCGTCGGGTCTTGCTTGCTGCAGTGGTGGTATTCATTTATCCGAACACGGCGGCTCAGGTCGCAGTGACGCTCGTGGTCGCTGTGTTTTTTCTCGTCGTGTCTGAAGGCTTGGCTCCGTACAAGTCTCGGTGGAATGCATGGGTCAGCCGCATGGGACACGTAATCGTGTTCACTAGCATGTACGTCGCGCTCCTGTTGAAGGTCAACTTGTCCGACGAACGGGGGGGCAGCCAAAAGGTGTTCGAAGCGATCCTCGTGTCTGCCCACGCAGTGATGATAATCGTGGTGGTGGTAGAGGCCATCGTAATGTCTTTCTCGTTGGGAGAGCCACAACTCGTGAAAATCAAGCCTTGATACCGCGGCGGCACAGCAGCTTTTTCACTCAGGCAGGACACCGTTCTTTCCCACGGCCGGAATGAAACGAGTTGGTAGGGCTAGAGCTCGTAAGGACGTGCTATTTGGAGGGCGTTATACACAAACACGCAGAAGTCGCATCGTCTTGGGAACTATAATATTTGCCTGGGAAACAGCGTCAGTATGTGTTGCTTGTACTCAGTAACACAACGCATAAGATCCATCGTATATTTGAGGTTCCACATGCTTGATAGGGATTATTGTAGTGGGATATGGGACACCGGGATATTATACGAGCCGCTCGATGTTTGGCCGAGTCAGCTCGATGTTTGGGCCGAGTCAGCTCGACAGCTTGATAATAATGCAAGAGGATTTATTTGTGTTAGTTCTGTCTCGAGTCACCACGACACGTTTCTGTGCCAACTGCGTGTACGTCGTTAGAGATCAATCAATACACGAGTGAGTCTGGTGGTCCTATTAGAGAGCGCTGGCTATCCCAGAGGGGAATCCCAGAGGGGAGCGGGTTGCGCGAGCCCATGCCAGGTCACGAGGACGCTGATATGGAGAGGATAAAGCCGCTGAAGACTGAGGTCGCAGCACTGAAGCTTGAGAATGAGATCGGACCCGCAGAGGCAGCTCTGCAAGCGTCGTATGCAGAAGATCCCGGCTTGACTCGATTTTGGTCATGGCGAGTGCCGATGATGACGGAGAGGCTTCGGATTCTCCTCGAGGAGCATGAGCTTCAAGTGGAGGTCGCGATGAAAACGCAAGAGGTACGAATATTTTTGGATGAATACGAGAGAGAAGAAGAGGGGGACGAGGAGAGGGCACCAGGAGAGGAGCGAGGAGATGCCGGCCCAGCAGCAGCAGCGCGATCCCAACAACGCCACACATGAGCCGCAGCTGGGAGACCCGCTTGTCACTGGAGGCGAAGGCGCTGGAGCGCAGCAGTTGCAGAGGCAGCAGTTGCTCCGCCCCGTCCGCAAGACGACCAGCAGTCAGAGGATGGCTGCGCTTACCGTGACAATAGAGCGCAACTGCCGCCACCACCGTCACCGCCGCCGCCGCCATACCCACTGCCACCGCCGCCGTTACCGCTACCGCCGCAGCCGCCGCCGTCGCTACCGCCGCCGCTACCAACGCCGCCGCTTGAACGCCCCGGTTTAGCCAGGCTTATGCCTGAGACGGTAGGTCTACTTTGCGCAGGAGAGGAGGAGAGCAAGAGAGAGGGAGTTAGTTGGCCGGCACGAGGAGCCGGGGATTGGAACGCAGGAGGGACATTGCCCCCGAGGAAGGAGGAGAAGGAGAGAGTGCAGGTGGGGGCTGGTGGAGGAGTCTGCATCATCGGTTGGGAGGCAGAGCGCGGGCACAAGGGGAGGCGCTGCCCGAATCGAGAGAGATAGTAAAGGAGAAATGATCACCATGCCGTCAGCAAGGGTTTCATGCCCGCACCAGGCACGTTTGAATATATATTTTGATTGCTTGCTGAGATTTCTGTTGTTGACTTAATTTATATTGATTTAAGCATGATGAATACCCCCACATTTGAGATTGAGAATGGAGCATGTTTGGAGAATGAGAGAGTGGAATGGAGGGATGAGACACAGACGTATTCGTCAATACTAGGTACCAGGTATATAGCTTCTCTCGCTGAAGCTGTCTTGTAGGCATATGGTGTCAGTCTGTTTCGTGGTTGTCTTGTCGAGTACCCTGGCTGGGCATCGATTCGAGTACGAATAGACGTGGAATTTGAACGTACAGCAGTGGAAGTAATTGCCTCGCTTCCCGCCTTCCGTCCCTCCCTCGCCGTGTCTCCCCAAGGACTTGGTTTGGTACGTAGAGACTGGTGGTAGTCAGTATGATAGGAGAGTTGAAGAAAATCGATTACTACTGCTGTGCTGTATATACTCATATCAGATGTGCAACGTAATGGTCTACCGGGGTATCTGCGGAGGCTGATTCTTAGGCCGTACCCCCATGCGTACGAAAAAACAAGACGTGATACCAGGTATATAAAAAACAGCACTATCGTACAGATGTTGTCCCTGGTTGATAAAATGAGTACATGTTGTGGTTTCAGGTATGTGCGAAAAGTAGATTATGAGCATGCAATACTTACATTCGAAATTAAAGGAGATTCTGAAATTTTGAGCTAAACTTTCCGCACATAATCGTATGCCATCAGCAGTGATGTAACACGAAGCGGGTACTTCGGTCAGGGAGTAATTGAATACGAGTAAAGCGGTCGTAGTATAGTACTGCGAGTACAAGAGTATGCACAGAGTTGAGTGCGATACTACGTCGTGTATATCTGGACTGCCGAGTAGCACAACCCCTCTCCCAGTATCCGTTACCCTGGTATGTACTGCTGTTGATGGTGGAGTTATAAGCAGGAACTGAGGAAACACTTTTCACGGTACCGCTGTACATGTTCACCAAGTAGGAGGATTGGATGAGATACTACGCGTAAGTACAGCAATATATAGTAATCGGTAATTCATGGATGCGACGTGGTATGGGATATCATGTGGTATAATAGCTATCTTGTCGTTGTCATGAAACAATTATGCAGTGAGTGGCATTTGAGAACATTAAAATGCGGTAAAACAATATATTTGCAAGCTTATAATGAATACATGGAAAGAGCGGAATACCCTTGGCCACCCTGATTT
Source organism: Saccharina japonica (assembly GCA_008828725.1). NCBI lineage: Eukaryota > Phaeophyceae > Laminariales > Laminariaceae > Saccharina > Saccharina japonica. Next base: position 162,875 of record MEHQ01001390.1, on the reverse strand, counting down.
CTGGTCCGCACGATCTGCCCCCTGCTGCTTGTGTCGAGTTTATGCTGTCGAGGCGACTCCTGATTTCACCCAGGAGTATAAGCTGGCTGACCCGAGCTGCGGCGACGCTATGGGGCCGAAAGGAGAGGCAGTCGCAGCGGGGGTAACAACAGAAGCAGTAATGTTTGGAGCATTTTTGGGACTGTGGAAAGGTTTAGGTTTGCGAATGAAATGTGATTGCCTGGTTCTTACCAACGATCTCAGTGTTTGAGTTTTTGCTGACCGATCTGCTTGGTGCGTATTGCCTTGAGAGTTTGGCTGTTTACGATACGAAATAATCTCAGTCTACGGCAAATTGATCACGACTGAGGTGACTTTGAACTGCACCAGAGGGCGCGTTGGGTCCAGATTAAAGGTTCTTGGTTTTGAGCTTTAAGTGGTATTCCGCCCTTTTCTTTTGCGTTTGTTACGCGTTTGATCGAGCGACATTTATTGTGTCAGCATACATAAAGTACTGTAGAATGCGCGTGGGTGGAGTTTCTGCGGCTACGCCCGTAAATTATGGAGTTTCGGTTTTACTGGTTCAGCTAGGCCCCATACTGGGTACTATTAATAGTATATCTGGTTTATGAATGGAGTATCTATTGCCGGTCGTTGTAAACGTACGGCAAGCAGTGTATGGGTATGTTAGTTCTGAATCCGAAGTTCCGCTTTTCCTTGGCTAATTCTGATAATAACGCCGTTGTTCCTGGCAATGAATTTCGAGAGTGTTCGATGTTTCCAGCACTAAATCCGATGATTTCGGGTACCGCGGTTTGAACGCCAGATGGATTATGTGGGAAGAAGTATGTATGCTATCTCGCATTACCCACGCGATCTGTTAGTCTATGGCGGGAGTAGGGGATGAAAGGAGACTTTTATCCGGGGGAACGGGGTTCCTTGCGATCTCTAGCAGTATACCTTTTTCTTAATTTTTATTTTGTTGGTGTGACTACGCGTACGTACTGTAGTATCTTCCGTGTTTGCATGATTATCGTCTGGGGTTGAGGGAGAGGCTTTTAATTGTCGTCGGGATGAGCTTCTTCTTGGTATGTATGTGTTTTAGACTTGAGATTGTATGAGTCCTGATTTGAGGATATGATTTTCGAGTTGCAGATTTGAGTTTGAGTTTCGAGTCTGTGATGTGAGCTCATTATGACTTTGCGGTGTATCAACCAGGGCTGCCTTAATTTGTGGTTCGGGGTCTGTTGCACGCAGCACAACAGGCGACTCAAGGAGTGTTGCGCGCCGCAGGCGGGCTAGCCCCGACCACCCCCCCCCCCCCCCGGCGGAGCCGAAAAAATTGCAATCTATGGGCGAATGTACGCCTAAAAAGCCTAAAAGATGTCCAATTACGACTAATTATCAAGAAAAAAAGACCCCCAAAAAAATGTCTCGACTCCGGCGAGAAAAAAAACGCGCAACATTTTTTTTCGCCTGCGGCGAAAATGATGCACGCCCAAAAGCGCGTGTTGCGCTGCGCGTAACTAGCCTCGAATATCCATCGTATATTAGGAGTTCCACATACTTTGTAGGGATTATTGTAGAGGGATATGGGACATCGGGATATTATACGAGCCGCTCGATGTTTGGGCCTAGGCCCAATCTTCCAAGACGTGTCTTAAAATTTGTCTTAATCCGTTTTTCAGAGAGAGGCCCGTCTTACTCCCTATATTGCGTCTTAGCACGTCTTCGATTCGTCTTAAAACTATATCAGGCGCAGCTTAGGGAGTCTTAGGTAGTTCTCACGACTTGAGCGAGCTGTAGTAACATAATAACGGGAACAATCAGCAGGTAAACCAATGACTCCAAGCTGCTTTTCGAACCTTCGTTTTTTCTAGTGTTTCCCCGATTTTTTCTCTGTGCTCCGTTTTTTTTCTCGCGGGATGGGATGATGGGATTTTGTTTGTTTTTATTTGAAATTCGCGATCGCCCCACACGCATTATACAGCACGCAGCGCACCTCCACCTCGACAAAACCTCCAAGCTCTACACGGAGCACACACTATTATTATTGATTGCACCTTCCCAGCACACCTACGACTACAACAACACCAGCAAAGCACCGCTTCCACTCTTTCGCAATAATAATGGCTTCGGCACTGCTGGCGGCGTCGGCCCCGGCTCCTTCCTTCCCGCCCGCCCCGGTCAATGTTCCGCTGTGTTATGTGCAGGCAGTAATAGTATCATTCAACCTGCTCCTACTATGTAATAAGCAGATAGATGAAGTAGCAGGATGATACGAGTAGTGTACTCAAGGGTTATTCGTTGTTGTTGTATTCTACACCATTACCTACACATGTTTATACGAAGTGTTGGTACGTATATATGATGAGTATATATGTACGAGTCGTCTTATTATGCCTATTTTTGTGTCTTAGCACGTCTTAGATTCGTCTTAGTATGTCTTAGGCTCGTCTAAGCACGTCTTAGATTCGTCTTAGCACGTCTTACATTCGTCTTAGCACATCTTAATTCCGATTAAGACGCGCCAAGACGAATGCAAGACGTGCTAAGACGAATGTAAGACGTGCTAAGACGTAAAAGACTGAATAAGACGACTAATATTCGCACGTCTTAATCCAATTTTTTTCGAAAACTAAGTCCGACTTTACGGCTCGCTTCGCTCGTCTTAGAAGATTGGGCCTATTTGGGCCGAGTCAGCTCGATACGAAGCTTGGGAATAATGGAATAATGCAAGAAGAGGGTTTATTTGTGTTACTGCTGTCTTGAGCCACCACGACGCGTTCCTGTCCCAACTGCGTGTGTACATCTTTAGAGATCAATCAGCAGTAGTATGATCTGGGGAAGATCTGGGGAAGCCGTGTTTGGCTTTGGGAGGTAGCAGGCGATGGTACTATTTTATGTGCGACCGCGGCGAACAACCGTGGTTTCCGAACTCCACGAAAACTGCAGCATTATTACGGCAGTGCTTCACAATAAACAGGACCTATGTGAACCGGACTCTCTGCATACCGCCACCCGGTCCGTCCGCCGTAGCACTTCACTCAGCGATGGCTACAGTAGATATTTCTGAATGGCTATAATAGCTGTACGACGGCATGCCACCACAAGATTTTACTCCTCAACGTTACTGAAACGGTTTACGCAGTTCATGTTGATATGCGCGCGTGAACTTGGCGGGTCTCTTTCCCTGGTGCGAATCTCGTGGATGACAACGGTCTGATGTTGCGGCAAGCAATCACGACGTCCCGACTCCACGGCATATACGTACATGCACAGCTCTCTTTGTGAGACAACGGCGTGCGGCGCGAGTCGGTGTGCGTTGCTGGCCCCGCATCGGTTCAACCAATTGGAAAATGTATACTCGTATACCTCTGGTACCAAGGATGTTCAAGACTACGTGACGGACAGGGGTACTCGTAGACAAACGAACACGAACCAGTCCAACGCGATAAAATACCAAAAACGAAGAAGCGTTTCAAACGAATGCTACCACACACCAAATGGAAACCCCATCGATTTCGTGTTCTGATGGAGTTGTGCGTGAGCACATACATACATCCCCACACACACCACACACCACAACCTTTGTTGCTCTGCCCAAACGAAGCTTTGAATAGGCCTCCCACATCCACCGACGCAGAGCTCTAACAGCCAACACTACTGGGCACTAAGGCAGGCTACATACGCCGTCGCTGTGGTCACATATCCACTATCTCGCATCGGCAAGGAGAAGGTGTGTTCAAACTTTGCACTGCCCACAAAAAATGAATTTGAAAACGCCCGCCTATTTTGTTTTATTAGAAGGCGGGGTTTGACCAAAATCAGCCCCTCCCTCACAAGATTTTTGCATTCTCCACAGGCACCGTGCTCCACACTGAAGACTCCAAGCGACACATCACGCGTAGAGGAACTCAATCAAGTCATGGGTAGAGTATGTTATGTAGCTTGCTGGAGCTTGTGGTCGTCCTAGAGTTAGATCAATTCGGTTCACCGCAGCTGAAAGCAGCAGCTAGCTCAGCTTCGGTCGAGGCAGTGGCACCGCCCAAACAGACAATCAAGGTTCACGACCAAACTCCGACTCGAAGACGAGGACGAATTTGACTCCTCCTGTGTGTTCGTGCGTCGTCAGCCATGCAATTTCGTAATTTCTGCCCTTGCTAAATCCGGGATCGGCACTGCAGCTGCCCCGATCGGCCTGAGTAGGGCGCCTGAGAACAGACGAACATATATATGCAATGCGCAAATCGGCTCTCCTCTCGCTCGCGTCGACAGTCGAAACACGCCACAGAAATTCGGTGTCTCTCCCGACACCGACTCCGACACGTAGTACGTAGTACTCGCTGCCGTTGCCATTGCAGCAGCTATGATACGTCTATGTTCTTGTGGAAAGAGCAACGCTAGATAGAACAACGGAACATATCCTACACTGCTGCTGCTGCTGGTGCAGAGCTATGAGATACAAAATTATCTTAAAAATTGTTTACACCTCGGACAGACCAGATGCCATTTTGAGGGTCTAGCTCTTTTTGGACAGGTAGATCCTTGATATGTATGATCTGCGGGATCTAGATCATTTTTCCGGTCGAGATATGTACGATCTAGCTCTTGCACACATGTTTGCCTGGGTGGGATCTGTATATGATCTAGACCCTTCGCACATGTTTGCCTTGGGTGGAATCTGTACGATCTGCAGGATCTGCGCATGTTTGCGGGGTGTGATCTGTAGGATCTGCGCGATCTAGATCATATTTGACTGATGAGATCTATATGATCTGCGGGATGTAGATCACTTCTCACTGATGCGATCTTTCGGATCTATATATTCCACATATGTTTGCCTGGTTGGGGTCTGTATGATATAAACATTTCACACACCTTTGCCTGGGTGGGATCTTTATGATATTTATGGTCTGCACATACATGTTCGCCTGGGTGGGATCTGTATGATCTAGATATTTCGCACATGTTTACGTGGGTGGGATCTGTACGATCTGCAGGATCTGCTATTTGCCTGCGAGCGATCATCATATACCATATCCTGGTACATCATACCAGTACCAGTATAAAAATCGGAACTCGAACTGTTCGTGTTCTATACGAGATCGGAACTACTGTACATACGACATGACAGCCCTTGGTGGTTCGCGACCAAGATCCCGTGCACACACTGCAGTCCCTGTCTCCACAAGCCCACACAATCACGTGGAGCACTATACCTACTAGATAATGGCACCACCGTCCAGGAGCGAGTTGTAGCTGTTTGATGGAAATGACAATGTGACCTGCACAACAAAGTGCTGACTTGTGTTTTTTCTGCCGCACGTTTTCTCGTTTACGGAGCTTGCAAGATGCATATTATACCTTCGCCGCTTTTCATGTTATGACAGCACTTCATCCCCATTCATCTTAGTACGACCTACCGGTACGAGGCAAGATACATCGACAATTGTACAGGCGGGGTGAGCTGCGTCACGGAGAGCTGCCGCACGTGTATCTGTTCCCTCGTGTAATAAAAGGCCCACTCTTATCGAGCAACTTTTTTCCATAATTTCCTTTTTTTCTTTTTTTTTTCCTAAAAAAAGAGGAAAAAGAGGAAATATTTTCATTTTTTCACAGATGCTCCGAGTACTTTGGAGTAAAGTAAGGAGTACTGGAGATAAAATACTTCAGGTACTTGTACTCGAAGTATTTCAGGGTTCGATACTCCGGGATACTGCTCGTATTCGGAGTATTTCGGGTATGAACACCCTCGATACTGCTTGTACTCGGAGTATTTCGGGGTCCGATACTGCGGGTACTCCTTGTACTCCGAGTGTTTGGGGCGTCAGTACTGCTCATCTATCTATTATATATAGTTCGTCTGATGCCCAAAAAACAATACTTAATCGAAGGTCAATCGTCGCATGCAGAATATATGTTATTTTTGTGGTTGATTTGGGAATTGGGCATCGAAGCGAACTGCTGTACGAAGATTTTTTCTTTTATCAGCGCTACTCTAAATTGCTATGATAAAGTGGGCATCAAAGATCACTTGATTAAAGTATTGTTTTTTGGGCATCAGACGAACTATATATAATAGATAGATATCGGCGAACTCGATGAAATGACAAAACACTAGCTATATTCGCCGCACTAGCGGTACGGCCACGGCTCCGCCCGTGCCGCTAGCCCCGAGTTTCCAATGGTAGTATATAATACCTTGTATGGTAGTACTCGTATGTGGTGATGTATATACCACTCTGAACGGAAATGTAAGAACCACCTTGCCGGCTGGTATCGACCCGGGGCATGTCCGTTTTCTTCCCCGGGTTGTTGGAATTGTACGTTGTTCGGGTATCGTGGTTGGTATACCATTAACAGGCAGTAGCACAGGCTTGCGCTGGTAGCGGTTAGACTACCTGGCTGACGTTGGGAAAAGGCAGAAGAAGATTGATGTTGAAAGGTGCCGCGTGCAGACAAGAAAACTATGGACTTCTGAAGTCCATGTTTACTTGTACTCGTCATCTGTGAAGAGAAGAGTAGATCGAAGTAGATCAGAGGGAGATGGGGGTTGTCTTCCTGACAACTTGAATGTATTCGTACAAGAACTGCCAACTGTAGTGAGGTGCTCTAGGGATCGATGACCCTATCCATGATTCTTAGGCCTCACTACGAGGTGTGGGGAAATATATAACCTCATTTTGTTGTTTCGATTAGCCGCATCTTCGACCCCCCTTTCTCGGTCTTTTGGGATGAACTTTGTTATTGTCCATCGACCATCGTGTGGTCTGCATATACGACTATCCAGGGTGGGATAACGTGATGAGGTGCTCTAGGGCTATAGAATGGTTGAGAGATAATTGTACAGGTCCAAAGTATTGTGCCATCCTAAGATCATTTTCCTCGTCTACTGAATTTTCCTTGGTAGATCACATAGGCAGTAGCATCGGGGCTTCGTAAGCCCATAAGAATGTTCTGAGTTTCAGAATATTCCTTAAAAGACGAGACGAGAGAACCCGTAGAACTAGCTTTCAGACTACCACAGGACTGGTACGAGTATTACCCCTTGGACAGGATAGGCGATAACTGAGGAATAGCTAAGCATCATGGGGAAGTTTCCTGGGCTATTATAACTACCCGACTAGTGGGACAATGGTGAGAACAGAAGGCTTCGGTATCTCCAATCGAAGCCCACACCTACTCACTCCCCCGGCACACCCTTCCAGTCTCTCTCTTATCTCGGCTTCAGCCTTTTAGTCTCTCATCGTCGGAGGATTAATATAAAGCATCAGGTGTCCTATACTGAAGAGAAACTGTGATTGCAAGCCAGCAGCGATAATTCCTGCGCCTCTTCCATCATATCTCGAGCATCACTACACAACGCAGTAGTCTAATGCAGTTACGAGCTTGACCTATTTGGCGTCTGTCGCGCTCCTCATTCCACCAACTATTTTAGGTCTACCACAGGCAGACACTTCTACCGGTAGAATGTTTTTGTTTCCCATGCGACAACTTGGACAGCTGTCACGCACACACAAGAAAAGCTCGCACACGTGACAGGTGGCAGGGACCCCCCCCTATGCACACTGTAGGCGTAAAAATATCCTTGTAGAGACATCAAACAATGTAGCACACCATCAGGTGTACCGAGTTGAGAGGTTGTCGACCCCTTGTCGTGCGGTTTGCCTCGTACATTGTTGCGGATTTTTTTCACGCCCAAATTGTGCAAGGGCGGGGTCCCGGCCATCTGGGATCGCAACGCCACACAACACGCCTAACACGCTCACCACCCAGGGCAGCAACTCTAGCGGTGCTTCGGCCGTAGATCATGCCGGCATCGAGCAGCAATTTCTATGGATGCGGACCCCACGAACTAGACGATTGATGTGGATGAAGATCATAACCAAACCCAGGCAGGGTGTTCAACATTGGCTATATTTATGTATTCACACATTGAAGAGGGAATACTGTCGCATGTACCAACGTTGAATTTTCACCTTCACAGTAAGCGGTACAACCTACCAGTATCGTTTATTACAAGTCGGCCGCGCGTGGTCAAGACCGGAGAGCGTGCCTTGTTCGTTAGCCCCATGCGAGATTGGTTTAAAAGTATTTCATTAGTGTATCGGTCCCACAGCAGTAGCCACAGACGAGCGCAAGTACCAGCGCAAGCGTGCAGGCGAGAGGCAAGAGAGAGTGCCTCCATGAGCTCACAAGCCCATAAAAACAAAACCGCAAATAACACATAATATGCCAATAGCTCGAACCGACACAAAGCCCGACACGTAACTGTCATATACAGGATCTCCAACGAACACCCTCCTGAATTATTTACATGATAGTGTCGACCATGTCGAAACAAGTAGACTCAAGACCCTCACCACAAAACAAAAACAAAAATGGCAAGAGGAAACTCATCTGCATGAGCGAAAACCTCTTCCATACTTCCACTTCCAACCATTGCAACCAAATGAGACTACAACAGCCGCGTCACGACGTAAAAACTAACTAAAACGGCAATGCTCTAAATCGCGAGGTCTCCCGGACAAAAACTCTTCGTCCCCTATTACTACTACTATCGTCACTGACACAAGACCTTAACAAACGGTAGAGAAAGCGAGCTATTAATAGCATTCATTCATTTCCGCAAAAAATTAGTCGACGCTAAACATATCCGAAATAATAGATAGCTCTGAAACACAGAACCAAACATACCCCCTTTTCGGCTCTACTCACTAGCTTTAACGTTATTCGAATACATACTTCATTAATCCCCGAACAAGATCAGCCATCCCCGAAGTTCTGGAAAAAGACCTTTCTCCTTTGCGAACAACTGTCCGCAAAATGATACTTTTGGTAGAACAGTCATAAATTGAATACGCTTACCCTCCTTACAAAAGACACCCGCAAAATTCAATAAACTCAGTTGCTACTACTGTATCAATACCACACACCATAGCAATGCACATACTCCCAAGGTGCATCTAAGTACCGACATCCCCATTAATTCCCGCATAAACACAGAATGTCAGAATCTTTCCTCGGCCCCCTGTAACCCGTTCCATTAGACACAGTAGTAAGTAGCAGCCACACACAAAAATAATACCGCGTAACAATCACGCAGAGTACTCACTGCTGGCCAAGCTACTGCAGTCCGTCTTCTAACCATTTTAGCCCGTCCAGGACGTCCTAATTGATGCACTGGAATGATAGGATTCAACTACTCATCCATACCAGTCAATTGTTGCCCTCCTGGAACACCTCTCTCCCAGGTGAATTGGACTTAAGAAGACGAAGTGCTTACTATATCAAAAATACCCTTCTACTCCTAAAGGGGGAATGGGGGGTCATGCATAATGAATCAAATCGGTACGTTTTTTATTTTTACTTAGGCCGTTTCCCATGCGGTTCGATTTTTGAGCTTCAGATTATGGTCCGATCGATTTTTCAACGACCTAGTTCGAAAATCGAAACAGTCTTCTTATGCGATAAAACACGGATTTGTTGTACGTGCAGATATTTGAGCAAACGGCGAGACCAACTGCTGTTGTTGTGCTCTGGCGCCGCGAAGAGACGCGCCGAGTGCGCTGTACTGGGCGTAGAACCCAAGCGTCCGAAGCCAGGCTGGCTGCCTCTGGTCTGGCGGCGACGCGCCGAGTGCGCTCGAGTCGACCTGTCTTGGTATTTTGTATTTTGACACAACGAAACATCTGAGCGTTGACTGACTGTACTGCTGCTGCTGCTGCTGCTGCTGCTGCTGCTGCTGCTGTAAAGACGACGAGTACGGGGAGGCGCGCGCCGAGTGCGCTTCCCTTCGTCTCTAGGCCCGAGCCCGCGCCAGCCGAGTGTAGTTTGGCGACGGAGAGACGCACCGATCGCGGGCTGCGCGTCGGGCGCGAAGCAACGTCGCTGCGTCACCATCCAACTCATCGATCGTGTTGCTGCTGCTGCTGTTGCTGCTGCTTGTTGCTGGGTGGATAACATCTTGAATTTAGAGACCATGCCATTTTTCGATTTGAAAATCTGATGACCCAAGTCGTCGGAGTTTGGCCCAAAATCCGACGACTTGGGTCATCGGATTCTCAAATCAGAAATCGAAAAAAATTCGTCAGATTCTGCACAATCGGACTGCATAGGACAGTGCTTTCGTTTTTGAGATCGAAAAATACAAATCTGAAGCTCGAAATCGAACCGCATAGGAAACGGCCTTACGACACGGAATCCATAGACCCCACCGCAAACAATCAATCTCCTTCGTACAGCATATACCGAACATACGACTTACTTCTCCAGGAAAACGAACGGTAGTCTACCATTCATAAATGCAATCACAGTCGAAAACGACATATCTCTCCATTTGTACGATCAAAACCATACTCAACCGTACAGGTAGGTGTATTTATCGCAAAGAAATACCCTCCATGCGAAATACCTACCTCTTAGCTAGATATGCCCCTCGTCGCTCCGTGTAATACTGGGTGCAATTTCCCAGTCGACGATACTCACATCTGCTCTTTCCACGACACTCCTCCCTCTGCTGCTGCCGTCGCTGCTGCCGTCGCTACTGCTCCCTGCTACCATCGCTGCTGATGTCGCTACTGCTGTCGTGAAGCGCTCTCGGTCCCACTGCACGCTAGCTATGGCAGGCGCTATTCTCCTCGTGTAGAAATGCTGCAGCGGTCACGAAATCCCCCGACGCCCACCAACCCTACCACACCACCTCTCCGTAGCAGGGTGCACGCGGTATTCCCACGCGACGTATCCCCTCCCCGCATGTACTGTAGACGTCACGGGGGCGCATGGCCAAGCTTCGACCATGCGTCTTCTCGTGGAATAAGCAGACACGTAAGCTCCCCGCATCTGCCCCTCTCCTCCACATACTCCCGTGAAGTGCCCCTCACCAACCATACGGCGAGGGTACCTGCTGCTGCGAGGCAGTAGCTGCTCTATTTTGAAATGCCGTCGTCACCGCATCGCATATCTACCACTGAGCTCCCCGTAGCAAATACGTACCCCCCATTCACCAAACGACGGAGGTGCCCAAGGACATACATCCTCCTTGGGGCTTTTAGCCACTGCTGTGAGGCAGTAGCTGCTCCATCCACTACTAATCTACCTGTAGCAGATACGTGCGGCTGACGCCGCACGATTTCCCCCCACCCACCAAACGACGGGGGTGCCCAAAGACATACATCCTTCTTGGGGCTTGTAGCTACTACTGCTGTGCAGCAGACAATAGCTGCTCCCGAGAACGACGCCGCCTCCGCGGTATCATCTCAGGCATTCTCTGCATCTTAAACACGGCTCTCGGTCCACATAACCGGGGTTTCTTCCTCGTCACGTATACCATATACTATAAATAGGCATACTATACCAACCATTCATACTGTCTCCAGCATTCCAGCTCGAAAAGATCATATATGAAGACTGTGACGCAACACAGCACAAGCATGTGGTTGTAAAGCACTACCTATCATCATATACTACAGTAATAGCCTATGAAGTCACGTGACTAGGGAAACTTTGAGGCACAAGCACCCAGGCCTGCTGCTCCCCGTACATGCATCGAGGTCATTACTCCCGGGGCCATAAGGGATCGCTCCCGCCAGCCCCGACCTCAACGTACTGATATTTCTCGACTCGAAACTGTGGAGCATCACTCATACTCGCACCTGTTCCTCCGCCTCGAAGAGATGCACGGGCAAACTTGACTCTGCCCCCGAAACCTGCCGACTCCTCCACACGACCCGCTGTGCTTGTCAGAGAACAGCTTACCATCTGGCTGCCCTCCTTGCTCCCTTTGCCACCACCGGGGATTCCCGACGGTGGCAGTACAGCATTCCTCCCTGCTGTGCCTACGGTGGCTACCTCCCCACCGGACTCTCCCTGTTGCACCTTGCTATCTCGAGTAGGTCTCCAAAAAGCTCGTCTCCAAAAGCATGATGACCCTCCCACCAAACTCCTCCTCCTCAGCTCCTCGAAAAGTAAACCCCTGCTCCAATACTTTTTCCCGAAGACCCTGAACTTCGCCGTCGATGAGGCTGCAGAATTGCGGCACGCTCTTGAGTGTTCGTTAGCCCCAAGCGAGATTGGTTTAAAAGTATTTCGTTAGTGTATCGGTCCCACAGCAGTAGCCACAGACGAGCGCAAGCACCAGCGCAAGCGTGCAGGCGAGAGGCAAGAGAGAGTGCCTCCATGAGCTCACAAGCCCATAAAAACAAAACAGCAAATAACACATAATATGACAATAGCCCGAACCGACACAAAGCCCGACACGTAACTGTCATATACAGGATCTCCAACGAACATGCCTCTACGCTTGAGCCTCCCCCAGCTTTTTTTTTTTTCAGCCCAAGGACCCAGTTTTTTATGAAACCAAGTGTTGTCGAATTTTCCCACATTTTGTTTCTTGATTTCCCATGAAATGCCAGAAAATGGAAATATTGAAGTTTAAGCTTTCCAGGTTTTGAGCACCCTGTTCAATATCCAGCTTTTCTACTTTTTTGCATTTATTTGGAAATCAAGCAAAGAAAAGTGGAAATTCGACAAAAGTTGTGAAAAGTTCTTTCGATAATCACGGCTCTGTAAAATCAAATGGAAACAGGCTTTCTCCATTTTCGGCGAAATCTCGATAAACCGGTTTTCGGGTCATTTCGGCCCAAAAAAAGCAAACAAATCGGCTCAAAAACACGAAACCGACAGACTCTAAAAACATGTTTTCGGCTTATTCGGCTACCAAAAAAAAAAACGGCTAGAATTTATCAGCATCGCCTCGAATTCTTCAAAGTCGGCTCGTTTACACGGAACTGTTTTTTTTTCTGTGTGGGAAGCAGGCTCGATCAGCATGCATTATCAGGACACCGCTGCCCATTGATCAGGCAGGCGTCAGCAGTCCGAAATGTTGCTGCAGCGTTACATGTATAAATATGTCGATCACTCAGTTTTGGTTTATAGAAATAATTTTCATTTGTAATTACTAATGGTACGTAATAGGCGTGTCTATACAGAAAACGAGTGAAAATCGTCTTGTTTGTCATAATTCAACCGCCGGTGGCGGTAAAAATAGATCCTGTCCCCTCGAAATCGGCTCAAGAAGAAATAAAATAGGCTCTTTACTAAACCCAAGCTGTTTTCCCCCAAAAGTCGGCTTTTTCGGCCAACCCCGGCGGAGGCTCATATTACCCTCAGCCTAGGTGCTGAAAAGGGAGGACGTACTGCTGTTTTGCCATGCACTCTTGAGGTTGCGTCGCCTTTTGGGTTATTCTTGCCACGCGCTTGCCGCGCCGAGCTCGGGCCGGCGCGGCGCGAGACGACGTGTTTCGCCCATTGTGCCATCCACCCCCCCCCCGCCCCCCCGATACGATCAGAAGGTAGGGAGGGGTAACCTCACCAACAATACTTGGGCGCTTCCATGTTTGTGTGCCAATGATTGCTTCGCAGGAAGCGCGGGAATCTGCTTCTGTGGCGGCATCGTAGCAGCGAGTGGCACAATGCGTCGAAGAAACATGTGGAGCCTTGGGTTGCACGTTTTTCTTTGCGCCATGGCTGCTGCTGCTCAGTACTTCAACTGCGAAGGAGATGATGACGACTTTGAGTGTGCGGAAGCACCGCGCGAAACCGTCCCCTGTCCCACCACTACCTCGCGGGATTGGGTTGTGTCGAACGCTATACAGGCAACCGCCCTGGCGATAGCGAGTAACTGCTCCGGTGGGGTTTTCAACGTAAAGTGGAGAGGAACTATAGCTTTGGACCAGGAACTAAACGTTTTGGATGGGACGGTGCTCAACGTCACTGGAGTCGATTCGGAGGCTGGCGTAGAAGGAGGGGGGGGCACAAGAGCATTCACCGTGATCAACGCCACCTTGCTTATGAGCAACATGCTCATCAAGAACTGTAGTGCAGCCGCGGGCGGGGCGATTGTAGCGTCGGGCTCGAGCTTGGCGCTCGACCAAACATCGTTTATCAACAACACCGCGGTCAACGGCGGAGCCCTGTATATTGAAAGGGAGTCTGTACTGTCGCTCAGCGGAAAGACGAGCTTCTCGGACAACACCGCCGATGAGGGGGGTGCGCTGCACGTGTCCGGCCGCTCCGCCGTTTCGTGGACTTCGGAGACAGATTTCGAGAGCAACGCCGCGAACAATTGGGGGGACGGGGGTGCCCTATTTGTCGGCGACGGCTCCACTGTGTCGTGGAGCGCCGAGACGTATTTTTCGAGAAATACGGCTAACCGTGGCGGCTCGTTGTTCATAATCGACGGATCCAGCGCTTTCTGGACAGCGGAAACATCTTTCTTTGGCCATACCGGCGAAGACGAAGCTGTTGTGCACGTGGAGAACGTCTCGAGTGTGTACTGGACAGCAAGCACGTCTTTCGTAGGCGACAGGGACGCTTGGGACGGTGGCCTGGACGGGAATGGCGGTGCAATTTACGTGTACAAACACTCCACAGGCTGGTGGAGCGGGGAGACGAATTTCTCAAATAACTTTGGTAGTAACGGCGGTGCACTTAGCGTGCGGGACAATTCAATAGCGTCCTGGAACTCTACCACAATCTTCTCGCACAACATTGGCTCCATAGGAGGAGCGCTGTACGTGGATGGCCGCTCTAGCGCTTTCTGGACCGCGGAGACGTATTTTGATAGCAACGAAGCTTTGTCGGGGGGAGCAATGTATGTGGATGACGAGTCTAATGTTTCCTGGGCTGCGGAGACATCTTTCTCGAACAACCGAGCTGCATCTGCGGGAGAGAGTGATGGAGAAGGTGGCGCGCTGGTAGTGTCGTTTGACTCTGCAGTTTCGTGGACTGCGGAGACGCATTTCTTAAACAACTATGCTGGTAAAGGGGGCGCGCTGAGCATTGGATTCGATTCCACCGTTGCCTGGGACGCGAAAACGATGTTTTTGAACAACACTGCCTCTTCTATGGGAGGTGCATTCGACGTGTTTTTCGACTCCAATGTTTCATGGACTGCAAATACGTGTTTCTCGAACAATACCGCGGTTGAAGGGGGTGGTCTGAGAGTGGGAGACAACAGTACTGCTTCGTGGACCGCCAAGACAGCTTTCTTGAACAATAGCGCAGATCAAGGTGGCGCCCTGTTCGTGGAATCCTCTTCCAGTGTTTTTTGGACGGCGGAGACGTCTTTCTCGGGCAACAGGGCAGTTTCTGGCTCTGGAGGTGCGCTCTACGTCGATAGTGCCTCCAACGTTTTCTGGGACGCGGATACGCTTTTCTATGACAACAGTGCTGGCGATTCCGGAGGCGCTGTATTTATGGGGCACAGCGCTGCCCTCAGCTGGAATGGACTCACCAGGTTCGTTTCTAATCACGCCGCGTTAGACGGGGGTGCGGTAGGGTCGTCTCTGACGGACTCCGCGCTGCTGACTTCGACCCTCGACATCAACGGCACTACCGAATTTTTCGACAACACGTGCGGAGGTAACGGCGGCGGGGTGGCCTTGGCGGGGGCATTGTTGTTTACTGTTGAGACGGAGGGTACGGTGTTCGAGGGGAACTCCGCGGACGTTGCCGGAGGCGCCGTGTTTATTTCAGCAACGAGTCTCGGGCCACGGTTCTTCCGTGCGATTTTCACCTCAAATTCCGCCCAGGTTGGTGGGGCTGTCTACGCCACTGGAAGTGGCACGGCGGTTACCGAGGATGACTTCGGTCGAGAGAAAATTTTGAATCCAACGGCGTTCATTGGCTGCGAGTTCACTGCCAACAAAGCAGCTGCGACAGGGGGTGCATTGGAGAGTGGTGCAGGCCTAGACGAGATCACCAACACTACTTTCGTGCGAAACACAGCAGGGGCCGGTGGAGCTCTGAGACTTGCTGGGACGGCGTCCCTGGACAACTGCTCGTTTGATAGCAACGCGTCGGGAGAGGGAGAGGGGTCGGCGATATCCAGCATCGGCTTCATTCAGCAGTTTCAAAACTGCACTTTCCTTAACAACACTTTTGATTGCGCAGCGGGGACGTTTCTCAGCAGCACTGCGGTGAGTGTTTCAATCCTTGTCAGCGTGGAGTCCTGGTGATCAAAGATGTATATACGAACAGTAATTGCTGCCCTCTCTTGTTATGATATCCGGTGCTAACGTGTTTTCGTTACGACTAATACTTGATGCTCTCCGTGTTATAGTTTCCGGTGCTAACATGTTTCCGTTACCGTCCTGCAGGAGGGAGATTTATTATTCGCTGTATGCAGCGGGTGCGATACACCGTGCGATGGATGCTCCCCGGAGGGACCCGCACGGGTTCCGATTTGTTCGTCGGAGCTAGAGCACTCTAGTAGTGCTGGTGGCAACACCACCGTGGAATCGTTAAATATCAGCTCTGGGTATTGGCGGGCGACGCCGGCGAGCGAGAACGTATTGGCTTGCTACAATGCGGACGCCTGTCGCGGAGGAATCACCGGAACGAGCGGTTATTGCCACGAAGGTTACGAAGGCCCATGTGAGATGATACGGGTTCGTGCACGGCGTTGTGCGAATGGGCTCAATTCTTGAGTGCGGGGTTTCTCCGCTCTCGGCGCAGACATTTAGAGGGGCCTGCCACACGATAGTTTACATCTTGGGAGGACGTCCTCGGGAACCATCCTGAGGATAAATGTGGAACGTGTGTTCACTAAAATCACTAGGAGGAACATTTGTGCTCGTACATACGTCATTTATATTTGTTACATAAATAGTCCGTGCATGGTCTAACGTTTCGACTGTTCGTTTTCTTCTACGATGCTGGTCCGTCACCACACGCAGATTGTTCCATTTGCGGTGACGGTTACACGGCGAGTGTTGGATTCACATGCAGTGAGTGCACAAGCAAGGGGGGTGGCTTCGCCGTCGTGGCTGTCGTGGCCGTGTTGGTGGCGCTCCTTCTTGTCGCCTCCATCTTACACTTGGTGTCTGGAGCTCCGGAGGGCTCGGGGCGAGACATCATTGCTCGCGTGACGGAGCGTATACCGGTCCAATCCCTGAAGATCGTCGTTATCGTGTGGCAGATTTTGACCCAGGCAAGTCTTCTGATGTCGCACGCTAGTCTGATGTAGTGATTAGTGGCAGACCCCGGTGCATCCGTGTTCTACGCGGTTTCGTTTGCTAACGACCGCCTGGTTCGATTTCACTATCTACAAGATACAGTCACGCTAAAAAATAAATTCGCGGAGGTTATCGATAGTCCGTCGTGTTGATTGTACTGTGCTCTAGTAGGTGTTGTGAGCACGGTTCGTACGAACAGTCACGGACGTGGAATACTCAAACCGCTATTGCAAACCCCCCACCTACATATGTAGCCAGCTCGGAGGCAGCGATGCTCCACGACGGGCACGTTTGTCAGCTTCCGAATACTTTATCGACAAGCTATTCATGCACCCACGCGCCAAGGCTCTCGTTTGCGGGCCAAATTACCGTGTACAGTCATTCCACCTCTTGCAGCGAGGCGGTAATGTCGAATACGAACTATCAATGTTTAGGGGACTGAAGTACTGCTGCTGTAGTTGCCCAAAATCAAACGGGTGATGGTATTTTCCTAGTTCTGCGTGTTCCGAAGAGCCGAATGTGATTCGCCACCGATTCCGTGCACACCCGTTTGCGGCTCCTGGATACAGGGTGCATTGCGTGTCGGCTAACTTCGTGTTGACTGCTCCGAAACCCCAAGGGAACGCCTGATTGAAATGCCCTGTACAACGTTCGTGCGCTAGATTATGTGAGTTTGCAAAAATTATTGAGCCACCCTCGAAAGCGCACCGTATTAGTTGTGATGCCTCCCAGGTTCCAAACGTTCACGATCATACCCTTATTTCGCCCTTTTGCCGTCGGAACAGTTCGCGTCCATCGCAAATGTGACCTATCCTGACGTGTACCAAGCATTCCTGGACGGCGTGGATGTGCTCAACTTCGACCTGAGATGGGTGACGTCGGTCGGGTGCATCGTCGACATCGACTTCCACGGCCATCTCCTCATGGTAACCATCGGGCCTATCGTCACCTTCGCCTTCCTGGGGTGTACCCACGCTTTAGCCGTGGACAGGAACCGTGGGTCCGCCGTCGCTCTCGAGAACGTCCAGCGGAAGCACCTGTCTGTGGTACTGCTGGTGACATTCTTGGTGTACTCGCCGGTGACGTCTGCCGTGTTTCAGATGTTTGCTTGTGAGGAGCTAGACGACGGTAGGGAATACCTCCGCGCAGACTACCGCATCGAGTGCGACCTTCGCAGGCACAAATCACTCAAGGTCTACGCGGGTTTCATGATTGTCGTGTACACGGTAGGGATCCCCTTGCTCTATGCGACCCTCCTGTTCAGAAACCGCGACGTGCTGACGGACGGCGCACGTCGCACAGACGACCCAAGCGTAACGACAATCTCCGACCTCTGGACGTCGTACAAACCGAACCGGTTCTACTACGAGGTGATCGAGTGCGGTCGTCGGGTCTTGCTCGCCGGGGTGGTGGTGTTCATCTACCCGAACACGGCGGCCCAGGTCGCGGTGACGCTTATGATCGCTGTGTTTTTCCTCCTCGTGTCTGAGAGCTTGGCTCCGTACGTGTCTCGGTGGGATGCGTGGATCAGTCGTATGGGTCACGTAATCGTGTTCACTAGCATGTACGTCGCGCTCCTGCTGAAGGTCGACCTTTCCGATGAAAACGCGAACGGTCAGAAGACGTTTGAAGCGATCCTTGTGTCGGCCCACGCGGTCATGGTTCTGGCGGTTATTGTAGAGACCATCGCGATGGCTTTGGCGTCAGGGACGAAACAGCACGAGACACTGCGGCCCCGATTCCGCGGTGGCGGAGTCTTGTCATTCTTGCAGGAAAACCCGTCCTCCCGCCCATAACGTGAACAACACCAGTGCCAATGGCTAGGGCTCGCAAGGGTAGTGCGAAAGGGTACGATTATGTTAGACGAACGCACCGAAGGCACACCGCTTCGGGGGCTATTCGATCAGAGACGCAGCACCGCTCTAAGCGTAGCAAGCTCAATCTTTGCTGTTCTACACCGCGTTTGTTGGTGTGATAGTCTGTCATGTCAGTCTTCGTTATCGGGCGTCCCTTCTGGAGATTTAGGAGTTGCCTACGCTTGGATTTAGTGGCTGAAAACACCGGGTACGTTTTATTTGTTCAACGTGCTGAGCACTCCGCATACCTTGGGCACCATCTATAGAGGGGCGATCAAGATGTGCACTTCGATTTGAACTCACAGGCAGTGACAGCCTGAAGTATATCAACAAACGTAGTAGCAGCAGCCGTCTTTGCTGTCGATCCACCAGTGGGTAGAACTTAGAACGGGCTACTGTGGGGTGCAGGCCCCTCTCGTGTTCTCCTCTTGTGAACTCCCAAAACTGCCTCGTCGATCAGAGGAGTATTTCTGCGTTTCCTTTGAAGAAACAACTTTCGTGGTAGAACTTCCGCTGCGATGAAACGCGAGTTTCGAAGTTACTGCAGTACAAGTACACATAGGTGCGATGCACGTATACATACCAGATACAATGTACGCAAACAAATACATTATGTTTTACATGTAGGCGCAGAGAGAGGGGGGTTATTAATGTTTCTTCAGCAGAGATAACGGTCGTTTCAGGCCACGCATGTCAACTGCAAGAAAGGGACATGTCTATATTTTGACATTTCGGAGGACGTAGGTGAAGGGGGGGGGGGGGGGGTCCTGGCATGATTTTTCGTTGGTATTTTTCTTCGGTTGTAGTCAATATGTCAGGAAATATCAGGTGATCGTGTTGGAGGCCGTGGGTGAAGGGGGGGGGGGGATCCTGGCATGAGTTTTCGTTGGTATTTGTCTTCGATCGTAGTCAACATTTCAGGAGATAGCAGGTGATCAGGTTGGAGGCCGTGAGTGCAGAGGGACGGGGTCCTGGCATGGTTTTTCGTTGGTATTTGTCTTCGGTCGAAGTCAATATTTCAGGAGATATCAGGTAATCGTTGCAACGTTGCGGTGGAACCTGTCGCGAAGCTGTTTGATGCAGTAGTCGATAGAACATACCTCCATGCTTCGGTTGTAGCCTTTCGAGGAGTTAGGATATGTTGCTTCGTTGTTTCTTCCATTGAGTGTGATGGTAATGGCATATTGTCCTGGGGTCCAGACGGGTTGTGTTCGAGCTTGACACTGCCGCTGGTGTGAAAATCCGCAGAGCATTTGCTAGCAGCAGTGTGCCTGGTGCGGTCGATCAACCAGCACAGATAACCTCGTGTGTTGGGCATCGCGAGCGGATGAATGGAAAAGGCGTTTGTTTCCTGGCTGTGGTGTGTGTTCCCTTAAGTTGCCTTCAGTCGAGGCCAAAGATCCAGGCAACAACCAACCGCTGCAACTTTGCGTACCGTCGAACAGCTCTATCATATCTTGTAATGCTCGTGAAGTTTTGTTCCGGGAACCGGTTTTCGTATTTGTCGGCGTGCCGCTGCCCTTTATACTGCGGTACAATACCTGGTACCTGGCAGAATACGAAGTACAAGTACGTATACGCCATAATACCTGGTATAGGCATTCACCTGATAAAATCTTTTCGGGTGCTGTGCCCCAGTGCACTGATATTGTTTTGTATGCCAGGTACATATCATCCGTAGTGGGTAGAGGTGGGCACCGTTAGCGGAGAAACCGGTTCACCGGCTGTGTCTTCAAGCCTCATCATGCGTTTGCGAGTAGGTCGGGGTTCTCCACTTGGACAACCGGAAGATTTCTGCCCAGTTGAATCGGCCCACCAGTTACCGGATATAACCGGCGCAGTTCCCCCTGTTCCACTGGTCATTAGCCGCACAACTGGAAGCACAACTAAAACCGTGATTGTATAGTGACCAAAGCAAGCGCGGCATCTAAATAGTCACAGGGTGGCTTTAACAAAACGTTTTCGACGATGTGTACGTACTTGGCTACGTAGCCTTTTTCGAGAGAAAGTGTGGGGTAAGTAGTTTTGAGCGCATTCTAGGTTTACCTGGTGGTAAATTCAGCGTGGTGGGGGAAGGAAGGGCTTGCCGTTTTACCTCGTGCAGCGACAAGGTTGCAGGATACTTTGGGGGGAAGCTAGGCGGGAGCCTGCTGCTGCTGGTGTTCAATCAGTTTATGCCTTTGTGTTTTGGTAGCGATGGATGGTTGAGTGGGGTTTGTCTACGTAGCTCATTGGAATTTTTTCCTGACGGTAAATTATGCGCGATGATCGAAGAGTTTCCGCCATTTTCCCCGGTATAACCAATAGCCAGCCATGACAATTCTAGAAAATTAGGGGCCAGCAGCGGGGAAGGCCGCAGGTCGCGCGTTTTGTTCTCCACCCCGTCGTGTTTGTGCTATTTAGGTTGCAGAGTAGGCCAAAGGGGCCCCAATCTCCGCTATCATTATGTACAGGCTTTAGAGCGTGATTTCTTGGTATTAGCAAGAATAGGCTGGTTTTGTTTTCATGAAGAAAACTTTCCCCGGCAGTGTCACGGCATGCCACGACATGCCACGGAACAACTGGCACGGCAAGACCTATGGCAAGCGCCCCGGCCACTATCACGGCAGGTCACGGCGAGCCCCACGGTAAATGGCAAGGCCCTCGATACGCTACGGCAATGTTTCACACGGCATATAATATCAAGGCAATACCCACCGCAAGCCCCGCGGCGCTGACGTGGCGTGCCGCTGAAATAGCATATGGTGTGCATCCGTGCATGGACGGCTTGCCCGCAAGCCACAACAGCGGCCAAAAGCCGCGAAAACGAGCACCGCTCTCGTATGTGGTGTATGAGAGGGGAGTGCAAAGCTTAAGTCGTTCGTCGTCGGCAAGGAAGAAGTGGTTGAATCGATGTTTGGGTGTGTGTGGTGGTGGCTCGTTTGTTGTCACCAGAAAGTTGGATGCAGCAACGAAAAGCATGTCTGACCCCAATTCACCGTTCGAGAGAACCGCAGCTCCTACGTAGTGACAAGCCGATCGGCTGGTGTCATGATGCAACAAATATGGGTCACATCATGGTTATATCTGGAATCACACCTGCAACGTGTAGTAGCCGGTCGCCCTGGTGGTCTAGTGGTAAATCGCGATAGTGCTAAGGTCTTCTGCTGGAGTCCGATTATCGTCAAGAGTGGTATTTCGGGGGGGGGGGGGAGACTCTGTCGAAAGCGCCTAGCTTGTTTAGGCACACTCCGACGCGATTCTTCGAGGGAAAAGAAAACGTTTAACGCTTCTCGCGATAAAAATGCAAGGCACGCACCGTAGTGAGTGGGGGGGGGAGAGTAGGGCCTGTTTTGTGATCCCGGATCTGAGTTACGACTAGGTAGGGAGCTGGAGTAGAAGGACGAAGAAAATCCATGAGATATATAGAATAAAAGGACACGATAAAGGGGGGAGGAGGGGGTACCATCGCATTGGAGCAAGGAATAGGTCAACACGGCAGCATGTACGAAGTATAGGTATATATGCATGTATCTACTCTACGTGTATGTATTAGGGAAAAGAGGCATAATTAAGTAACTTTGCAAAAGGGGGAGAACAGGTGTTTTCAAGTAAATCATACTGCTGCGCTGTGATTCAAGGCATTAATTAGTTTTCACCTTTTTCGCAGAGCACGATGTATACGTACATGAAAAAAGCAGGGTCTTCTCCGATTCCGCTTGCCCTCACTTCTGGCCCTCTGAAGTCTGTATGTTTGAAAGGGCTGATTAACCCGCGTGTGGGCGAGACTGTCAACAAAGACCTCTTGTTTTGGGAACATGAGACTCGAATATCAACATCAACTCGGATAAATTTCCTAAAAATGAAACGCGCCTCGGCACTACAAAGCTTGTCTGCTCCGAAAAGCGGCCTCAGGTTCGTGCTTAACTTGTGCATCGACAAAACTTGATTCGATAAGCATGACCCTTAACCTTATGATGGCGATTGGTTTCTGTTGCAGGTCCATGCCGACTCTAAGGATTTTTTGTTTTGTCGTCATAGACAAGAAGTCCCGCACCACTAGTAGTATCGCGGCACAAGTTGAATAGTTTCATGCCGTGCTTGCTTGTGAACGGCCGGCAATGGCGGGGGGGGGGGGGGGGGTATACACAGTACGAGTACCGGTACTCATATTGTACGATATACAATAATACGAGGGGAAAGTGTTATTGTTTTGAAGCCCTTTGTTGTGTGTCACACGAGAAGCGCATACCTGGTACGTATTAGATTGCGTTTCTTGCTCCTACCTTTTCGCCCCCTGAACGGGCGGTTTCGTCGTATGATATGTATGTCCATTGCAACGCATATAGATTACTGGCGTGTGTATGTTGTATGCCAGGTATGTCGTATCCAGTACGATGACATGGGCATTGCATTGTCTACTCTCCTTGCTGGATTACAATGCAGGATATTGGCGTCGTAGTTTTGTGGCCACAAAGTTTTTGCCTCCTCTCTAGGATGAAGAATCGGCACGGACACTGAAGGGGTGTGCTGGATGTCAACGGGTAGAAAGCACGGTTTGATATGAAAGACACACGCGCCCCAAAAGTGCACTCCACCGCGCCTACGACGAGACCGCCCTCATGGTACAACGACCGCCCAGCCCCCCGCCCGAGAACAGCACCCCCCCCTCCAACCCCTCCATGCATCTACGCTCCGATGCTGATGCGACAGATGCAACGGTGTGTTGGTACTGTCGAGTTGAATCGTGACCAGTTGTTGACGGCATGTTGTTGCGGTGGCACATGGGTATTATAGCATGAATCATTAGTCCGAGCTACCGAGATATTTCGGTGAGTCCCGTCTGGTGTGGTGGGGGGCTTCTGTGGATCTCGCGCGGCCAGCAAAGCTCAGCTATCTACGAAGTATCTGCTGATGGTGAATTGCGTACTCTGGTTGGCTACGCAAAGGGGTATACTGTAAGCGGCTCAATCAACCTGGGATAACAGCATCACGACCCGGCCGGGTCAGCCTAGAGTATCTTTAAGCACAGCATCCACGCCCGCCGAATCAATCCTAGAAGCATCTTACCAAAAGCAGAGCACCCCAGCACTGATCACTGGTATACTAAAAGGGTGAGGGTTGGGGTTAGGGTTGGGAGGTCGCTCCAGGCGCAACCCGAGCCGGCCGAATGAACCGAGAGTATTTCCAAGCACGCAGCCACGCCGGCCGTGTCGACCTACTGTAGAGTACCAAGCAATGCATGCATCCCAGCACTGATCACCGGCATAGGGCTTGGGTTAGGGTTCGGGTCGGGGGGTCGGCTGTAGACGCCGAGCACAAAACCTCCGTAGATATCCACTATCAGAAGGCGTCCACGCCTCCGCGCGGGGTGGATTTGCCTCATGCACTTATGAGGAGAGGTTTCCACCGAGCACACGGACGGAAAAACCCTCCCTTCTTATTTTATCATCTCTACCCCTTGTCTTGTACGAGTATACGAGGTTTACTCTGTCACTCCACTTGACCCTGTCTGTTGAATGACAGTAAACCTGGTTTACTGTCACCTCACTTGACTCTGTCTGTTGATCGATATTTACACACTACTACATAGTATGCAGCACTATTGGCAGCCAAATGTTGACAGGCGAGGCGAGGTCAGTGGTTGGTGCCATCGTTCGTTAGCTGTTGGCTCCTTCGCTCCTTGGGGGCAAGCGTTTAGCTTACGTACTGCACATGTTTGGATCCGCCGGCTGCTGCCGCGTATACATCGTACTAGGGAATAAGTGGCCCTCCCGCCCCCACGGCGGTAGGGCCAGATTGAAGCAAGTAGTAATGGAGATGATAGAGGGTCGAAATAAATATAATAGGAATAAATAGGAAACAAATTGACGGCGAAGGTTAATAGGAGTACAAATAATGGTGAAGAGAATAGAAACGATGGGGACATAAACACAACCAAAGATACAAGAGCTGCCAGTTAGACTTTGCGCATAGGTTTCCTTTGTTTCCGTGGTTTTCTGCTTTCGGGAATGTTATGAGTGGTCAACGCTGAAGGTCATGCTGCACATTGTCGGATGGCAAAGATGATGATAATAATGATAAGATATAATACGCTGAAGAAGACAGGAGAAGGCAAGAAACAATAACGAACATATAAACACAAGACTGTCAACCTGATAACTCCGGAATTAAAGAAGAGTAAACAACGTCGACAGCTCTAGCACAAAGCGTGTAGGGGCAAACCTATCCTCGGTTGTCAATATTACAATGTCGGCGGATTTTCGAAGTCTAGATATAGGCCAACATACGAGTATAAGCATCCGTGCATGAACACATCCCTGCTTAAATATAAACGATCTTGCTCAACGACTGTGGCCTTGGCTAGGGTGAACAGTCACCGTCGCCAGTGTACGAGAGAGTGCTGTGTGCTGTCTTACGTACTCATATATCACTCGTATACCTGCACATACATACTCGTACGAAGTGCTTCTTGGAGCCGGGTCGTGGATACCAAACAACACATATACTACTGTACGTCAACTCAACACTACTATGATACACCATCATCAGCACTTATACGAGTACCATCACCAGTGTGGTACGAGAGGAGAGTGTCTTATGAACTCGTATACTCGTACATAAGATATATACCTGCACATACATACATCTTGTCGGAAGCGCCCGGTAACATCTTGTCGGAGATCACCGTAAGGATCTCCCATGCAAGTATCACCAATTCACCCTGTCTCATAAGATTTCCGTATCTTATCGTGCAAACCAGATCTCGTGTGATCAACAACCTGGCGTCTCTTCGACGCGTACACAGACAAGAAGGAAAGTGCCACAGGCTCAAGCTGTGAACCTGGAGCCCGTATTCATACTTGTATTCATACGAGTACGCATGTACGACGGGGATGCGTAGTTGATACCAGGTTTGTTCATACCAGGTACCAGACAGCACATACATACATACTCGTACATACGTCAAGTACTCGTACGACGACGGGGATACTTGGTTTTTTATACCAGGTACGTATCATATACAAGAAAAAAATCGCATTTTTTCAAGTTTGACATTTTGACATATCGATCGACAAACCCAACGACTGCGTCATAAACTCTGAACGCATCGCGCTGGTGAGGGCCTCCGATCCACCCTACGAGCGTAGTGCCACAGTTCTCACGCCTCGGTCGATGATATGCGGAGGGCGCAGAGCAGGCGTCTGACGAAAACACAGTTGGCAGCTGAGTTCAAAACAGAACACGAAAACTCTATCTGATCGCAAGAACGAGTGTTTTAAGGTTTTTCGACGAAGATCGTCGGACGCCGCAAGCAACCGCTCGCCCCCTAGACTACGAATCGTAATGATACCTTCGAGGCCGCTATGTACACTTGCTGGCCTTGCCTGGTACGAAGGTCGTTAGTCGTGGACTGAGTCTATGTCGAGATCGAAGGTCAATCGTCGCATGCAGAATATATGTTCTATTTGTGGTTGATTTGGGAATTGGGCATCAAAGCGAACTGCTGTACGAAGATTTTTTTTTTTTCATCAGCGCTACTCTAAATTGCTATGATAAAGTGGGCATCAAAGATCACTTGATTAAAGTATTGTTTTTTGGGCATCAGACGAACTATATATAATAGATAGATGCACAGCAGTGAGTGTACCAAGCACCAAGAAAGTTCGTAATATACGAGTACTCGTATCATACGTAGCTCGATGGCTCGTATATACACATCGGTACTTGGTACAGTACCAGTACACGAGTACGTATCAAAGCAAAACTGACCACATCAGTAGAGTACAGCCCAGCCCAAAGGCTGTCCACCTCAAGCACGTTGGTTAATAAGGGCTCTGCCAGTGCGCGCGTATGCTCGGGCTTGTGTGGGTGCGCAGTGCGCAGGCTGCGGCTGGGGCGGCTCCGGTCCGAGGACCGGGACGGAACAACGTTCATTGGACAATTCCAATAAATGCGGCGCAATTTCGGGCGGCGGGACTGTCAGCCGTTCCCCGGCCCAAAATTGTTTTTCACTTTTTTATTTTCTGCTTTCGCAAGCCTCGTAGCCTAGCCTTCCCAACGCACGCAACGCGAGAGGCGAAGATCGATCTTGCGACGTCGGGAGGTAGGCAAGCGGCGCCCCTTCCACCTCCTCCTGGGCTTCGCGGCGCGGCATGTCGTCACTGACGCTCCTTCCTGAGGTTTCGTCCGCCTACTACTCGTACAGCAGTGATTGCCTCAAACCTCAGGATTGCCTGATAATAGACCCAAATCAAAGCCTGGGACCCCGCTTGTGCGAGCTCTGGCGCGATCTGGGCACCGAGTACGACCTTGAGAAAGAAGCACCTCCAGCAGCTGCTGCTGCTGCTGCTGCTGCCGAGGCTGCCGAGGCTGCCGCGGCCCCGGCCTCGGAAGACTTCGTCGGCCTCGCCTGGTCGAGCGATGGACTGACCGACGCCGCCGAAGAGGAGGCGAGGATTCTGGACGACCTGCTCCGCCTCGGGCTGGAGCTTGGAGACCTCGAGGATGTTTTCGGAAACACGGAAATTGACCCTGCTCAAGAAAAAAAAGTTGAAGAGCTCGAGGAGGAGGAAAAGGGTGTTGTGGAGCAGGAGGAGGAGGAGGAAGAGGTAGAGGTAGAGGTGGTGGGAGTGGAGGCGGTGGAGGAGGAGGATGGCGGTGGCGGCGACGACTGTGGCGTTGGCAGCGAGGCTGGTGTCGGCACTGGTGGGACTGCTGCTACTGCTGTGTCCTACGAGTATGCGCAGGACTCAAGGGGAGAAGATGACAAGGACCTCCTGCTGGATGCAGATTTGCAAGGTGCGGAGAATTTAGAGAGAGCCGGTGTACGTGTCGTACCAGCCACGGACGCGAGCACTCGTACAGCAGTACTACGATATACTTCTGACGAGCACTCGCAAACCTGTACATGTTCACTGACCGATACCAGGCATGCGCCATGTCTCAGGCAGCAATAGAGATCGCAAGCGCAACGCCACATGCTTGATGGCGATGCACGACGTCACGCTTGAATCATGTGCCGATCTGTACGCTGCACGTCGTAATGTAACATTTTGTATAGAAAAGGATAACACGGGCAGGCTTCGTATATACCAGGTACGACTCACATACTCGTCGTACTTCAATAATTGTTTCTGGTCCCTGGTCACTTTCTTTGTATTCGTACTGCTGTACTCTGCCTGACTGCTGTACTGCTGTACTACTCCTGGTACAATAGTGGATACCCCCCCATAACAAGCCGAACCAGGCGCTCTTATTAAATAGTTGCGTGTTGCTATTATTATCTGTAGTGGGCAATATATCTCACCGGTACCTTTTAGTATATATACCGTAGGCGCGACAAGCCGTTTTGACCGCCAGAATGCTATTCAGAACTGAATAACGTATCCCACACTAATTCCAAGTAGTTTGTCCCCAAAAACGGGGGACCATTTCTGAAGGGGTTAACTCGGGCGGGGTACCCGCTCTGTACTACGTACAATAATTGTTTCTGGTCACTTTCTTCTTGTTTACTGCTACGTACGAGTACCTGGTAGTCTACAGGCCCGCCAATAAGAAACCACTTGGAGTGAGGCTCAGATTCTTATTTGGAGGTCCAACGCCAGGCCGCTTTCCTCTACGAGCTCGGTTTCTTATTCGCCGAAGGTGTTGAAAAGCGATATTTGATATTTGTACACGTATACCTCGTGCCCTTTTCGTGTGCCTGTGTGTACGTACGACTCGTATAATAGTATAATAATAAGAGTACGTTCTTCATGATGGCGGTTATTCTGTGTGCCCCCTGCTTCGAATGATCCGGGGTGCTGGCAGCCGAAACGAAGACCCCCGCCAGCAACCACTTTTAATAGCAGCCGTTTCTCTTCGGTGCTACTATATACGAGTATCGTACATAGAAAGAGTGCGTAGAAGTAACAATAAAAAGTGGCCAGAATCCACACATTTGTGTGGATTTCATCCAACACCCAACCCGCGCCTAGTATCGCTGCAGCTTGGCCTGTGTATGTTGCTCTTTCTTGATATTGCTCTCTCTTATCTGGGTGGTCAAAACGAGGTAACTTCCGTAGAGGCAAATTATTAACGCCGTCCAAAAAACGAACATTTCCGTTCTTATTAAGCTCTTACCTATATACTGCTGTTTGTGTAAAGGGTTATTCGTTTGACTATATGATGATGTACCGCCGCCTCGGTAGAGGCCCGAAGCGTATTCCCAACCTAAAAGTTGAAGATCAAACCCTTACGTAGACTCTGGGAGCTTCAGGATCTGCGACCCCGATGTCAACGACAGATCACAACCGCTACGCCTTGGACCCTCCCATTGGATCGCCATTTTCTGATGTCGCTCCCGGAGTATGTAGCCGGCGGCGGGCGCCCCCTTTCACTCCGTGGTGGCCGCCCCCGAAGCGGTTGTCGAGCCCGCTGGTGTAACCGGCGCCGCTGAGTGACCCTGCGACAACTAAAAAACGATTAAAAAAAACGGGCGGGGGGGGGGGGGGGCAGAGCAATCAAAAATGGATATGTTACACGAAAACAACTTGGATGATCGTATACGTATCTAGTAGCTATCACAACAATCGTCCTGGAGCGCATTTTGAATATTGTGTCGAGAATGTGGTTTTCTGGCTGTGTGGGATGTTTTATCTTGAAAATGGTCATTTTGGAATATTTATCGAGATTCCACTTGATGGATGACACTAAAAACGAAAAAAATGTAAATCGTCAGGAAAACGGATTTTCATCTTTACTCGGGGCGTCGTTGGAAAAACAGCCGCAGGTGAATCTCTCGTGGCCCTAGTTTTTTCGATGCAACAATTGGCAACATCTACCAAAAAAATGGCTTTCTAAACTAAACACCCCTGGAATAGCACATACTGCTGTCATGAGTTTTAAAGCATAAGCCCTGACTGCTGCTACGGCCCAGCACCTTGCACGGGGGCACCCCTAGCCTCTAACTGCTGTGCACAGCAGGAGATAGAAGCGCCGAGCATGAAGATTTTGGTTTTAATCGAAAACTCCAGCTTCCTCCTTGTCATCAAGTTAACCGGGGAGCGCCCCTCCCCCCCCCGCCCCGCCCAACCCTATATTTCATACAGCAGTCGTACGTAAAGGGAGAGATCATTAGGGATCGGGAATCGATCTGAGAAGATTCTGCAGTTTGTTGTCGTAAGAGAGAATTCGGCAACAAAGAGTACACGTAGAAAGTGCCAGGTGTCTGGTAACGACAAAGAGTACATTTTTACGAAGAGTACACGAAGTATCGTACCTGTTACACTTTAAGCAAGATAATAAGGTAACAAACCCTCTGAGATTAATAATCGAGCAGGCTTTCTCCCGAACAAGGGGAGAGGGGGGCACTGCACACACACAACGAAAATGGTGGCTTAGCTTAGGAAGGACGTCGTCGAGATGTTTTTGTAGACGCGCATGCGTCGCTCGGCTTTTGCTATTGTAGCATATATTTGCACTCTCCTCGTTGTGGAGAAAAATCGCTTCGAAAATCGCCCGAGGGGGGGGGGGGGGTGCTCAATGTTCCGTGGCAGCGGCCGTAGTCATATGGACCATAGACCCTCGGCATGCCCTACAATGCCGGGACGGGGGAGACGTTGGGTTTTCACGCAACGCAGGCAGACATTGGCTAGCAGCCAAGGCGTCGAACGCCGTTGAGGTATTGGCGAGTCGCATGGAGGGTTGAGCTGCAATGTGCTAAGAACCGCCTCTAGGAGCGGACTGTGGCATTTGGACGACAGCTGTCAATGGAGTTAATTTAATTTGTCTGGGTGGTGGCCATCTTTCCGGAGACAGGAATGGGTTTGTACGTATGTAACTGGCCGTCGCGATGCCTTACCGATATTAACACTAGCGTGATAGCGACCATTTCGCCCTTTGTGGCGAGGCAAAGGTTCACACGCCCGCAGCAAGATGATCCCTACGTCGACGCGGCCAGCTTTTGGGTTGGACGCGCCAAAAAAAAAAGAAAAAACAAAAAAGCGGCAACCACTGGTTGTTCTAGCTCGACGCAGCGAGTGGCGTGTTTTTTAGACAGCGTGTTGCCACCGACGGCCAACGCCAACGTACAAATATATAACATATTTTAGGGGAGGGGGGGGGGGGGGGTGTACTCGATATTATGGCCATGCCGGTATGGTAGTGCGGTATGGACGCATAGAAGCCTCGCATCCTACATTGCCGCGGACGGAGCATAGTCGGGGTGTTTTACGCGGACCAGGCAGACTTGCTAGGGGGGGGGGGGTACTTCATTTTCATGCATGGCCGTAGTTATCTTACTAATAGTGTCACACGTGTCATACGGTACCTGGTGCATGAGTGTACAGAGTACGCGTAAGAGTAGCTCAGTTTTATGTTGGGGTCACGTGCATATGATACAGCAACCAGTGCACGACAGCATTGTCAATAGTAGTACAGCTACAGCAGTAGTACTAAGAAATTGAGAGTTACAAAATGCTGGGTCGAGTTTTTTTTTTGCACGAAACATGTGCAGTACCGGACGCCTAATAAGAAACAGGAAAGCTGGTCCAGGCTGGATTTGTTTTTTTTAGAATGGGTGCGTTCTACACACTAAATTCAGTGTGACCACTCCCGAATTCCTTACTTTCCTGGAAGTCTCAGTCTGCCTTTCTTAGTGCATCGTTTTCTCAGCTGCTTTCCTGTACTACTTTGTGCAAGAAACACATGTTGTACTCTGTACTGACAGTACTGCTGTTACCAGGAATTTGTTTAGGACACACCTGTGTCTACGTACGTACGAGTAAGAACTTGAGTCTTGGACCCAGTGTGTCGCGTACTGTGTGTCGTAGTACGCCCGTGAGGGACGGCAGATTGTTTGTGCCCTTTCGAGGGACGACAGTTTGTTTCCAGCCCCCGGCATCAATCTTGCGCCTTTACCGTCGGCTTCGTGATATCAGGGAGATCGCGGCTACTACATCAGTAGCACGACTGTATACATACGTGTCGAAAAGTCGAAAAGGACCTGCCTGTCTTTGTATGGATCAGGCAGGGTCGGGGTGTGGCCTCTCTCGTCTAAGATGGAAAATAGTACGAGTACAGTACGCGATACAGTAAGTACGAGTGCCGTACCCGGCACCACTTTAAGAAAATCTTCATTTGGGCGAGGCTCACAAGTTCCTATTCTTGATATGAGGCAGGGTGCGCCTGTTTGATGTGAGGCAGGGTGTGCCTGCCTACATTAGTTTCAGTATATAAAACATTGATTCTCTGATGTTTTGTGCAAAACATTCGAGCAAAGAGAAGTTCAACTGCCAAATTTAAGTGTTTTCGCAAAAAAAGACTACGTACAGAGTAGTAATATTACAGGGCAACATGGTGAACAGGACCAAATATGCTTCGTAAATATACCGGAATATAGTGGTTTTTGTGTACGTTATGGGTCATAATTACTATGGTTCCCCGTCATAATACTGCCTGCACACATCCCGCAAACATACTCGTACATTGCAATGACGACACGAGACTACGGAACGGTGGTCCACCACCCCATGAGTACAATACTACAGCAGTAGTGGAGCTAGGATACTCTGTCTCGTCTGTACGTACGTAAATCACGCGACACCGCTTGAGAAACGGTTTGTTGGGGCCAGGCTCAAGTTCTTGTGGGGGGTAGGATGTTTCCTGTTAGTAAGAAAAAAACACAATCATATATACGTAATAATGGTTGTCTGATGTGTTGTAAATACGAAACTCAAAACAAACAGATTATCAACCAACCAGTCGGTCGAACTCACAGCTGACGTATTCTTTGTTTGTTGTTGTTGTTGTTTTTCTTCACATTAAACTCGTTTCAGTTGCTAATCCCTATAGTCTGATCTAGCAAGATCACGGCCCGTGGTCACAAAAGTGCTAGAGCCATCAGAGAATCCTAAAGAACACGTACACTTAGCAGGGAAAGGATACACAAGTCCGAAGAGGTACACCTAAAATCCCTACAGCATGTTATGCGTGTCCAAAACTGAACTACACGCCCGCAATCTCCATTCGACTACAGCAGCATCGCCCCCCCCCCCCCCCTCCCACTCTTTACCAATGAATTTGCCGACTACAGCGTAACTACTGTCTGAAGTGCTGTCTGTACAAAAACACACGGTAGGCGTGGGAACAAGATGGAGCACGCAGCTGCTGTCTGAAGTGCTGCCGGAATGACAGTCCGCGGGCACACAGTGAAAAAGAACAGCCAACCAAAGCCATCACGTCAATTGACAATTGCCCGAATCTATCCTGAACGTCTGTGTTAGGCACAGCATTATAAACATCGACACTGATTAGGAATCGTTCCACATTGAAGGGGTCTTCCACGATCAGGCACACAATGAAGGCACCCGGGGTGTCCGCGCCATCTCTGCCGCGTCTCTCTACAAAACCAGTGACGTCATCCACACCGACCCAACAACAACATTCGGGGGAAAAAGCGAAGAATTTGTCAACAGAAAACAGAAAAACAATAATGTTCGTCCGTCACGGGTCGATGTCGTCCGTGCTCCGGATCGCTTCTCCTGTGCGCTGCTGTGCTGCTGCGCCGGCGCGCTGCTGTGCTGCTGCTCAGGCGCGCCGCTCCGGTGCCGCTCGGCCAGTCCTAGCACGACCACACTCGACCCGCTCCGTCCGTACACGCTCTCGTTGCTGTCCTTCCCAGTCGGCTCCTCGCTTTCTCTCTCGTTGCACTCAGGGTGCTTGGTCTGAAAAATAAAAATTATCGCGCTGAAGGGATTGACCAGTCCAACAACAGCTCGTCGCCACACGCTCCCTCCTCCTTTGATGGCGAAGCCAGGTTACTGAGACAGTACAGCTCCCTCTAGCAAACATACCTAGGGCTGTGTACGTAGTGTCCGTCCACCTTTCTGATGGCGTCTGCCTCCGCGCACAAAAGTGAGATGGACATTGCTGTCTACACCGACGGCCAAAAAGGCCCGTGCATCTGGACTTTTGCGCCTGACGCACCAGTGCCGATCCAACTCTACTGCTGCACACGCTTCGCGGCGGGTGCGCAGCAGCAAGAAGGTATCGGTCCGCTTGAGGGTGAGTCTAGCCTTGCTCGCTAGAAAGACCCCCCCCCTCGCTATGGGCCATGCCAAAGCAAAGATCTTGCCGAGGCAGCGAGGGGAAAAAGGGAAGTTTGTACGTACGTAATAATATTTCGTCACAGTTAGTAGTATACGTAGGGCATGTATGTGATGCATACGAGTATAAAAAGTAAATAGGGGACCCTCTCCTGGCGTGCATCACGAAGCACGTGCAGTCACCAGAATCAAATGGCCCGAAAGACGAAAGAAAGTCGATTATTATACCTGGTATGTAAGTTGAATGGTGTAATGGTGATGTAATGATGTCAGATCGAGGGTCCAACCACGATTCCCTGCGATACATATAAAAACATAAATACCACCGTCAATTTAATCCGAAAGTTTATCCAAATTACTGTACGTCCGCATCCAAACGGCTGTTTCGTGAACGGTCGTGCCATCTTTAGGTTGGTACTGCTGTAAGAAGCGAGTTTTGCGACCCGTGACGAATAGAATAGAACCCTCGAATCTCGTACTGAGACAAAATCCTGGTGAGCAGTTATTGTATATATATATTAACTACTAACATTGAATATCACGACCAAGTTTTAATTGCACGTATCTTCCTATATATATATCCTGCTTACAGAATGTTTTCCCATTAATGTCACGACCGAGTTCTAATTGTACGTATCTTCCTTCGTATATATATCCTGCTTACAGCATGTCTTCCCACCAATATCACGACCGAGTTTTAAATGTACGTATCTTCCTATATATCCTGCTTACAGCCTTTCTTCCCCAGATGCAGTGTTTTTGGTGCCGGAGGCACCTTGCGTCGACCGGCGACGACGGAAACATGATGTTGTCGAGAACAAGTTCAATTGCGGAGGAAGGTGCCCCACTAAAATGTGTTCCCTCTCTCGCCGCCGCCTCCCTCGACCAATGCTTGTAAAACGTGTTTTTACCCTACCCTCCCAACAGATGCGCTTCTCAACTTTCCCGAAATCGACTTCGTGGAAGAGGAAGAAGAAGGAGACGACGAAGACGTTGCCTCTTCATGGACGCCTAGCACCGCTCTAGACCTGGAGGTTCAGTCCATTCCGTCGCCGTTGACCGAAGACTCCGAACCCCCCGCCGACGCGGGGGGTCAGGTCAGCAGCGCGGAAGACGTCGCCGTCGACGTGTCCGCCCCGTTTCCCTGTGGGGATCATCAGGCCAGCAGCAGCATGGAAGACGCCGCTGTGGACGTGTCGATCTCTTTTCCCGAGGCTGTGGAATGCCGTGCTGCAACAGCCGCCTTTGTCTGTGAAGCGGGCGGTGGTGGCGGTAGCGGTAGCGGGAGCGACGGCGGCGGCGGCGGCGGCGGCAGCGGCGGCCGCGTTTGCAACAACGACCTCGACAGCACCGACAACGAAAATCACGACGATGGCAACACGACTCCCCCACCGACCGCCGCCAAGACCGACCGACCCCCACCGGGGGTACCGACACGCCTCCTCGACGCGATCGACCTGTGGGAGAGCGCACACGGCAACAGGGCTTCGGGAGAACACTCGAGGTCGAAGTCCAGGGAGGGCCGTGGCAGCGCCGCGAAACCGGCTCGATCGGGGAGGAAGACGTCCGGCGGCGGCGGTGGTGGTGGCCACAAGAAGAAAAAGAACGAGTTCGGAAAGCGCCGCCGGAGCAGTGGCGGGGGCAACGCCCCTGCGCCCGGCACCTTGCTTAAGGAGACCGCCGCCAGCAAGGGGAAGGTGGACCCCCTGACCGCCCTGAAAGACGTCAGGCGTTTGTCGAGAAAACCGTTGATCGTGCAGTGGCTGAGGTCGGACGGGTGCCCGAGCGACGAGGAGGCGGAGGCTGCAGTGAGCAAGGCTGTGGGGAGTTTGGCGTCTATCGCGAACTACTGGGGCAGCGGCGGCGGTTGATTGGCCTATTTTGTTGCGAGCGAGCGAGACGTCCGAATCAGGAGGAGAAAACGGAAAAGGACAGGGTGTATCAGAGAAAGAGGACGCCGATAGCTCGATCGTAGTGGACGCCACCGGAAATTTTGCCCGCCGCCTACGCGAGCTCCGTTTTTAGTTTTTATTAGGAGAAGATTGCAGTCCTGGCGCCTGCCTGCCTGCGTGCATGCCGGTGCGTGTAGCCTGTTTGTGTGGTGTTAAGGGTGGGTGCTTGCGCGCGAGTGGCGACGATCGCTGGGGTTTTTTTTGTGCCTGCCTGCCTGCCTGCCTGCCTGCGCGTGCAGTCTGCTCGTGTGGCATGAAATGGGTGGGGGCTTGCGGCACCTCTGGCAAAGCTCGTCTTGAATAAGCGACGGTTGTCTTTTTTATGTTTGCCTGTTCGTTGTATGTACTCTTCGATGCGTAGGTCAAATTGGTGTTCGTTGGATTGGGCGAGTATTGGCTTCGACGGTGCTGCCTTGCCCGGTACCCGTTGTACTCTTGATACTTGTTCCTTGTGGATGGTGTTTATTAGGTTAGGGTAGGAGCAAGACAAAAAAAAACACGTGGTGGGCTTGTTTCGCTGCCCATCGGTACCTAATGTACTTTTTATATACGAGTACGTGAATCGTGTTTTTTCAAGGTAGGACACTTTATTCTGACGGTGCTGATAATAATCTTATAGTCCCCATTTCGCTTGAAGGTATATACTATATACGGTAGGGAGGATTAGGCCAGGCGTTATCGTACCGAGGAACTACTGTTTCTAGTTCTTGATCTCAACAAGATTCCCCTAAAGTAAGATACGTGTACACAGGTGTACCCCGCATATGGGCAAGAATGTTGGTCCCGGAACAATCCAAAATGGGGAAAAAATTACCGACAAGGGATGTTTCGCCCCAATCTCAAGCTTAGCATCGGGGCTGCAAATCGACAAACATTACAGAGTTGTAATGATTGCAGCGGCGAGACTCGCACTACTGCTGTGTGGCGCGTGCAGAGGGGAGAGGGGTGTCGGACATCCACGCGAAGACCTCGAAGGCATGCCGGGCATTCTACCGAGGAGCATGGTCGAAGGGCATATACTGTCTGTCATGACCAGCCTGTACAACTTTTTTGTTTTGTATTCCTTCTATATTATGTGTATGCATATCTATCGCTCGGATAGCTTCATGGACCCTAGCAAGTTAGGGTGTATGGGTGGGTGAGTGGGTGGGTGGCTGGTTGGCTGGTGTTCGTGAGTGTAGTGGTTTAGTGTTGTTATTGCCTAGCGAAAATGCCTCAGAGCTATGCGCGCGTAGGGTAGGAAAGCGGGGGTGATGGCCAGGTAAAAGTCTTCATGGTTTTTGTCCACAATTGCGCACAGATATCATAAGTGGCGGCACACCTCCAACTAGCTCGAGGAAGAGCGAAAGTTGCAGCTGCTGTGCGGGCTGGGAGGTTTGCTGGGCTGCTAACTGTGCGTGTTTATAGCGGGTTTCGTAGGGCGCTGTGGCTTTGCTATTATCATACTCGTGTGGCGTACGAGTACGCAGGTGAACGATATGATCGTAGTGCAGAGGAAACAGAGGTGCGTATTAAGTACTGGTTCGCCTTTAAG
Organism: Saccharina japonica; assembly: GCA_008828725.1. Lineage (NCBI taxonomy): Eukaryota > Phaeophyceae > Laminariales > Laminariaceae > Saccharina > Saccharina japonica. Next base: position 125,465 of record MEHQ01001390.1, on the reverse strand, counting down.
GGCACGGGTGTTTATTGTTGGTTCAAACATCCCGACAGACGGAGAGAGTTACCCAACTGTGATGCAGCGCCAACGAAATCCGTTGCCCTGCTGTTCCCTGGGACCAGGTCATTTTTTTTTTACTTTTTGAGTTGTAGATGCTGGGTTAACACCTTTTAGAGACAGGGATTTCAAGCCCGCAGTTTTCTGCTTCGTCAATATAGTACGAGGGAATCCCTGGATTTTTTTTTTCGAATCCCACTTGTGTTTTTTCCTGCGTAGCACCATGGGGATTGTTATCGGGTTGAGCGACGTATACATGTTGATCAAAATATTTTTTGGGTGAGGTTTTAAGCTCAAGTGAGGAAGGAGCCGCGCAAACATTAGTGAAGTCCACCCCTACAGCCGCGGTCTGGAGTGCGTATCCGCCGAGTGCGGAGGGAGTGCAGCAGCCTGTGGACGCAGTCCCGCTACGTCGCTGGATCCACGGACATCTTCCTGTCGCTCAGTTGCAGTCGAACGACGGAGATCATATTTCAAAGGGGGGCTTATTATTGTTTTTCAACAGCGCGTACATCGTCCGTGTGCCTCATAATATGCGGGACGTTAGCTTCGACGGTGCGCGGTCACCGGCAAGGGTGGTAGCTGAGACAATAGACAAGTCGTTTGCGCCAAGCCCCACCTCCTCCCGTACCGTGTGTGACAAACGCTACGAGTTTGCTGGAACGGTATACCAGGTATTACTTACCTCTTCGCTCAGGGCGCTTTTGCTTCCCTGCTGCTACGAATAATTTCATCATTTGTACTGTACCAGTCAGTACAACTTGGAAGAACATGTTTTTCGGCTCGACTTTTACACGAAACACACAAAAACCTTTTTTACGCTGAAATTGGTGGATAGGATTCACCTGCCTCCTATTAGGTTACTCTGGTTTTCCATCTCGAAAGGGATGCGTGGTCAGTGGCCAAATGACTAAGGCGAGCAACAACAAAAACGAGTACGCCCCACGACTACGGCCATGCACCACGACATGAGTACAACCCCCACCATTGGTATCAGGAATCAGCAAGGTAAGGATTTGAGCCTGTCCCAGACTTGAGGATTCATTAAGTGCGTGTCGTGTACAGTGGTGTCCTTCACTTCAACCCATTGAAAACTGAAGTAAAGTATCCCACACTAATTTCAAGTGTTTTGTCCCCAAATACGTGGGACCAGTTCTTAACCCTATTTATGGTCAAAGCGGCCAACCTTGCCGAATAAAAAGGACACATGAAAACCATGACGAGTCTTTCCCTCGACCGACTCTGACGTACATACAGTAGTTTTACGATGCATCGTCGTGCAAGAGCGTGCGGCCACTTGACGGTGAGCGGGCTGTTGATCGATAGGGCCACGACTATACGCCGTCCGAATGGATTGAGCGGAACCTTCACAAAAATGGATGGAGGCGACGCGGCAGGTCGCTTGCCTACTGCGTGTACTCAGACAGGGAAGCCCCCGCGACAAAAAAAAACAACGTTCCCCAAACTGATCAGGAGACGGAATACGCCTAGACGGTCATCCGTTAAAAGCCTCCAAATGTATCAGGACACATATTATGGTAGAGCTCTGGACAGCCAGCCGCGCGTCACAGGCATAGACTATCGCCTCCTGGCCTCTTTGGTTCTTACTTCAATATATCTGGTATTAATCCAACGTGTGCTTGCACCCTAAGAAACTATTACTAGCATCGCAATACTAACGGATACCCGCCACCAGAAATTGGAGGGCGACTATTCCCACCCGCATCCATCCCCTCATCGTGGTCGACACCTCGATCAGTTTTTAAGAGCACGCCCTAAACCGCCGACACCGCCTCTGGCTCCTCTCCTCCCCTCTCTCTCTGTATAGAGGTCCCTCCTGCGGAGACAGGGCAGAACATTCTGACCCCTATCCAGGGTTACGCGATCGGACGGTCCGCGGTCCAACAAGCCCAGTCGCACATACACACAACACACAACACACAACACACGACACACGACGCACCACCCCCCTTATCTGTCCGTCCGAGCCGTCGCTTATGCGCAACAGCACCATCACCACCACCACCGCCACCGCCACCACAACAACCACCCGCCCTTGCACCCGCGACCCGCTCTATTGTCGCCCGCTGCAGCTGCGCCTAGCGATTGCTATTGCGCAACAGCACCACCACCACCACTACCGCCACCATCACCATCACCACCTCGAACTCGCCCCACCATCGCCCGCTGCCGCTGCGCCTCCCCGAGCACGATCGCCCCAGCCACCGCGGCATTAAGCGACTCCACACCACCCTCAAGGGGGACGCTCACTCCCACAATCTCGCCGCTTTCCAGCCCTTGCCGAGCGGCACCTCCTAACCCCCTTGCCTCCGCGCCCACCACAAGGGCGCTCGGCGACGTCCAGTCGGCGTCGTAGTACGAGACACTCGCGGTTCCCTCGGCCGCGTACATGCGCACACCGCGACTTCGCATCAATTCTGGCGAGGGGCGTTAGCGAGGCGGAGAGCGGCGGGGGAGGGGGGGGGGGGGGGGGGGGGGGGGGGGGGGGGGGGGGGGGGGGGGGGGGGGGGGGGGGGGGCACTCGTATCATGCATGGCCGTAGTCGTGTGACCATAGACCCTCGTATGCCAACAATGCCGGGACGGAGCACGTCGGTTTTTCACCAACCAGGCAGATATTATTTGCACCAAGCGTGAAGCGCCGTGAGGTGTTGGGTGGGTCGCATGAAGGGTGAGCTACATTCTACTGAGAGCCGCTTGTGAGGCGGATTTGCTGGTTGCTGGCGTACGGATGATAGCTTCAAAAGAATTAATGGAGGGGGGGGGTGTACTTCATTTTCATGCATGGCCGTAGTCGTATGACCATAGACCCTCGCATCCCTATAATGCCGGGACGGAGCATGTCGGGTTTTCACCGACCAGGCAGACATTGCTAGCACCAAGCGCGAAGCGCCGTGAGGTGTTGGGCGAGTCGCATGAAGGGTGAGCTGCATCCTACTAAGAACCGCTTGTGAGGCGGACTTGCATATGGATGACAGCTTCCATCAGTTAATTTAATGTCTGGTGTGGCTACTTCCTGAGACAGCAATGGGAGCACTATGTACCTGCCTCACGAATGCCTTACCATATCACACTACGTCATACGATCATCCCCCTTGTGCGGAGATGAGGTTATCAACCCCGCACGAATGATCTACTCGACCGCCAGCCTTGGGTAACCCAAGGGTGCACAAAAAAAAAAGAAAACGACACCACACACCTAGGAAGGTCAGAATGAAAAACAAACCGGATCGCTGTGATCACAGGACGAAAGTGCTCCTGTAGTGGGGGGGGGGGGGGGGGGGGGGGGGGGGGGGGGGGGGTGGGGGGGGTGAGGGTACATCATTGATTGCTTACATGCGTTCTTGATTACCATATTCGGCCATACCTGCGCTTGCTGAGGCTATGAAGGCGGGTTTCGTTCTCGTCGCGGTTCACTTATGGGGGTTGGGGGGGGTGAGGGGGTGGCGCTCCTGCATCTGCAAGTTTTCGTGGCCAAGCTACCGCGCGGTTCGCCTTGCACGGGTGGGACACCGTGGGCCACAAGAAAATGGCAACGGAGTGCATGCTGGTCTGACATCAACAAGGCTGGTCCTTGCTCATGTTATAGTATTTCAAACACATGAATTAAACCAAGAGGCTTGCTTGCGTTGCTTGCCGCATCGCTGGAGAGCGAAGGGTGTGAACCAACAGCACGTGCGATGACATGATAGTACTCGCCCTGCGCTGGACATGCAGCAAACGCACGATTGAGATTGTAAACCTCGAAACTGATGTACACGCGAACGTGCCGTTAGAGGACTTCCTACCGTGCCCGCGCTATTACCCCCATGCCTGCACAGCTATCTCCGGCACCATACCGGACGCTTTTGCTACGACACAGGTAGCAATTTTTGGCCAACAATATTTATGACGTGACTATTACTAACTATTGGTATACTCTTCGACTGAGGAGCTAGTTTACCCACTATCGCTGGAGAATGATTTGTGTGCGTGTTTTCGCTAGTTTTGGGTAAACAGCGTGCGCGTTTTCGCTAGTTTTGGGTAAATAGCTACGTACGCCCATGGAATTGTGCATCGTGTTTGCACTTTTGGTTTTGTCGGGGTCGGGTTTTGTGCGGGGGTTAAGACATCCTCAAGTGAAGAAGCTCCGAAAACATCAGGAGCCATCTCTATCGTTGCATGCACTACCTGTCACTACCATTAGCTCTGATGCCTATCTGCCCCCGTCTCTTCTCCGTCTGCCTATCTCTCTGTATCGATGTACTGAGTCAGCCCGCTAGTCAGTCAGTCAGTCAGTCAAGTCGGTCAGTCGGTGAGACATTCCGTCGGCCGGTGAGACATTCCGTCAGCCGGTGAGACATTCCGTCAGCCGGTAAGACATTCCGTCAGTCAGGCAGACAATCCGTCAGCCAGTCAGACAATCCGTCATTCAGTCAGACAATCCGTCCATCAGTCAGACAATCCGCCAATCAGTCAGACAATCCGTCCGACAGTCAGACAGCCAATAAATCAGGTCGGTCAGCCAAGTCAGTCAAACCACCCAATCAAGTAAAACCACTCAGCCAGACAGTCAACCAGGCAGTCAGTCAGGCAGCCAGCCAGGCAACCCACCCCTTCCACTTCCAAAGTGTTTCCCTACATCAGGTGCCACTCTAGCCAGTGGTACAAACCCCATTTTGGACTCTCATGTGAAATATCAACCTGCGATAGTATCCCTCGTCAGAATGGTACCAACTCTGTCCAAAAACATAAACACCATTCTTGCACTAATATTCAATCCAAATGATCCTTATATTACGGGACATAGGTATATAATTTTCCCTGATTACTACGGCGGGGGGGCATAGTAATCAGAACGCACCCCACGAGCCCTGATGTAAAGTATGTACCTGGTACCTATTTTTGGCCCCAAACGAACCAGGTATACCTTTTTTTGGCTTCTTCCCTTTTTACTACTACGGGGGACCTATAGCAAATCGGAACCCACAATCGACCCAAAAATCATACATCTCTCTATGTTTACACGCCCTCTTTTCGGTTCTGAATATTAATACTACTGTAACAGTACTACGCTCCCCCGTAATGCTGCAAAAAGTGACCCCACACAAGTTCCAACTACACTTGTCCCCACAAACGTGTACGAGTGCAGCCGTTGTAACTCACCGACGACCTCATCCCACGAGTCCAACCTTAGCGACGGAAGGCGGAAAGACGCCCCCATCGATGAGCGCACCGTCTTCGGCGCCCAGTAGTCCACGCACGTCCCCGTCAGCACCTGCCATGTATAATAGTCCGGGACGAGGGAAAAGAAACACGCGAACGATAGTGGCCAGGGGGGCGGGGAGAGGGG
>MEHQ01001390.1:83983-118879 GCA_008828725.1 Saccharina japonica | reverse complement strand
CTCTCGGTGGATGGTATGTGGCGGGCGCCGGCCAGGCGTCTGATAAAAATGTATTTGCCAGCCAATGTGTTGGAAACAGACGAAAAACCTCTCGATTCGTCTCCGATGGCCAAAAACAGCACTTTTTGAAGGTTTAGACGAAGATCACATGACGTGGCAGGCAACCTCTCTCCTTCTAGACTACGGATCGCAATGATACCTTCGAGATCGTTATCTATACTCACTGGCCTTGCCCGGTACGAAGTGGGTTAATCGTGGGTTGAGTATTTGTTGATATCGAAGGTCAATCGTCGCATGGCTGTCGCGTGAGTGATGCGGTGTTTTCGTGCTGTGGGCTTGTTGGTGTGCGGCGTGATTTCGCCATCTGGCTGGCGTGGCTCCCGTTAATACAGCGATTTGATTGGTAGATAGCTGCCGTGGCTCCCGTTAATAAAGCGATCTGATTGGTAGATGGCTGGCGTTTTCTGTCCCGTGTAGTTATAGACTTGCCGCCGTAGTCGTACGACCGTAGACCCTCGCATCCCTATAACGTCGGGACGGAGCACGCCGGGTTTTCACCGACCAGGCAGGCCTTGCTTGCACCAAGCGCGGGGGGGGGTCCATCGGTGCTTCCCCTCGTCAACAAAAAATCGAATACTCAGTATATCTCGGCTCAGTCTCCTCTGATGCCGTGTTGGTGCGCACGCACGCATGTGTGTCCAATTTCTCCGTCCAAACCTTCGGCTCCCTCGCGCAGTACATACCCTAACCCATCGTACTGCTGCAGCACATATAATATACACCTGGTACATTTGGTGTATAATGCGTGCTTCTGGCGCTGAAGCCCTGGCCTATTTCCTGAACCACACCAAACCAAAGCGGCCCAAAACAAACTGCCCTAACTGAACTGAACCAAAACACGTGCTACGAAATAAGAAGTCGAGCACTTTTTGGATAAAACGTTTTCTGAATGTCGGCGCTCCTTATAACCCAAAATCGTCAGAATGAGTATCGTTCTTGTTTGCAATCTGATTTTTTTGTATACCGAAAACGAAAAATTGTCGTTTTTTGTATGGGTTGCACTTTCATTTTTGTCAAAACCATTGTTTTACTTGCTATTAGTATAGAGCTCTTCAAGTGAAGAAAGAGCCTCAGAAAAATCATGGTGCACCTCTACCCTAGCATGCGTCCCGAAACCAAACCAAACCACACAAATAATTCCGAAAAAAAAAAAAACATCCGCTTCCCCCCCCCCCCCCCCCCCCCCCCCCTCCCTCGACAACCATGTCCTACTGACTAACTACAGGGTACATATAGCAAAAGCAGAGCATAGCGAAACACAGCAGAGCAGAGGCGGCTGCTTCGTACGAGAGCTGCACAACACCCTATAGCCCAGCTTTCGATAAAACGGTTGAAAATTACCCTGTGACCGCCTTGAGAAACTTCTCGGAAAATTCTCGGAACCAACATGTAATGATGAGCCATACGTATATATCGTGTGGTCTGTCAATCCTTTTTTCGACATCTGGGCCACATCGTAAACAGTACTACTACTAATTCGTAGATACAAACAACACCACCAACGGAGCACTCGTACGTACGTATCGTGACGCACCTGGATCTTGAATCCCATCGCATATCAACACGGTTTGGAGGACGGCGGGTAGCGGCAGCACGGGCCTCGCCACCAGCGCCACCACTCCCTGCGGCGTGACAGTGTCGCAGCAGCGCTGGACCACCTCGGAGGGAGCTACCGAAACCACGTCGGCCGAGAGGGTTTCCAATGCGGCCTGCAATCGAGGACCAGGGGACGCGCCGAGCGCCTTCGTGGACGGCGGACCCGGACACGCGCAAGAGGGGTGATTATTTCATGCATGGCCGAGTGTTGCTACCGCACCCAAGCTGGGCGGAGCATGGTTAGGGGGGGGCGTACTCATTTGTTGCTTGCCTTAGTCATTTGACCATTGACCACGCATCCCTTTCGAGACGGAGCGGGGGGGGGCGTACTGGTTGCTTAGTCATGTATTGACGCATCCTGGAGGGGGGGGGGGGCCATGATACAGGCGGTGGTCCTCGAACATTTTCGAGCGAGGGGGTGGGGGGTGGGCCCGATGGAGGGTAGGGTGGGGTGAAGCAGGGTCGGGTGGACGGTGGGCCGGTGGGTGGGTGGGTGGGTGATGTACTCATGTCGTGCATGGCCGTAGTCGTATGGGGAGGGGGCAACACACCGGGGCCAAACGGAATATGTCCCTATTTTAGACATTTGTATCGGAACACCATGAAGAACGCGCCATGGCGGAAGTTGAGGATGTGCTGACAGTTTCATGGCGTGGAAACCAACCGCAACATACATGCCACATACGTCCCGCAACGCCAGCGCCAGCAGCCGACGTCACCCCTCATCCCGCGGAGCTGCACATCATACACCTGCAATGAGTTTGCCCGCTAGGGTGCTATTATTTCCGACGGCGTCATCATCATCATCATCATCATCATCAAGCAGGCTCGAATTGCAGCCTAACCCATTACTGCTGCTGTAATCCTGAGCCTGACGCGAGAAACCAGGCGTAACGCACAAAAAAAAAAACCCGCTGCTCAAGAACACGGAGTCGAAGCCACAACAACAACAAAAAAAATCCGCTTTCGGAAAGAATTTTCGAGACAAGCCCTTGGGGTGCTTCAAAACACCACGAGGCTTAACCCAGGCTTCGGCGTTTGCCCGACTTACACCACATGGCACCTACTACAGCAGTATTGCGGGGGGCCGTAGTAAATAGGACCAAATATTTCTAGTGAAAATATGTAAATATATAGGTTTTTGTGTTTAAGGTAGGTCCTATTTATTATGGTTCATCGGAATAGTAGTAAGGGGTCGTTCTTATCGAGCAACGTTTTTTTCCGAAATTTCGGATATTTTTTTCCAAAAAAAAAAAAACAGGAAAAGTCAAGAAAAAACAGGATTCATTTGGAAATTTGGAAATTTAACAGAGAGAGAAAAATATTGGGAAGGCTTCGCATTCCAATATTTGGAAATTATTTTTGGAAAAATTGGAAGTCCTAGAAATTGCGCGAAAAAAATATTTGGAAATTTTCAAGGCTTATCACGGTATTTTGGCGGGACGGTAACGACGGTAACGGCGGGACGGGACGGTTAAACCGTCGTTAAACTGTTCCCGTCGTCCCGTCAAATCCCGTCCCGTCCCGTCCCGCCGACAAATATCCAACCGTTGAACTTTACCGTCCCGTCCCGTCATCGAAATCTGCCCCGTTGAACTTTACCGTCCCGTCCCGCCAAGAAAATCGCTCCCGTTGAAAATTACCGTCCCGTCCCGTCGAGATAATGTAATTTACCGTCCCGTCCCGTCATGCGCCGTTGTCTTTACCGTCCCGTCCCGCCGACAAAACTTGTCTCTCCCGCCAAGATTCACACCTGCCCGTTGTCTCTTCCCGTCATTCCCACCAAGAATCTACGAATTTGCAAAATTTGTTTTTTCACACTGGTAGTACATTAAAATTAAATCAAAGTGATAAGAATTTACGAATTTACGGAATTACGAAATACGAAAATTCCGAAATATGAAACATCAAAATATCAAAATATGAAATAATGAAATAACAAAAATTTGAATTTACGATTTTACGATGGATGTAGTAGACGCCAAGACGGGGGGGTGGTTCGTAGTGTCGGCTCGCTGGCCAGATGTCGGACTGTTGGCTCGACTTTACCTGGGGATCGACACCACCAGTTGTCAAGCAGAAAGGAACAACTTCTCTGCTCTTTCGGCAGTCGTTAGCCAACTGCGCACCTCCCTTGGGACTGACAAAATCGAAACGATGATACTGCTCAAGCTCAACTCGCACTTGATCCCCGGGCTAGCGAAGGTTCTCCAGGATGTAGCGGCGTTAAAGGCTAACTGCGACGTGGAGGCTGCCGCATCAGTCGCTGCTCAAAACGCTGCGGCTGGCAAGGTTGTTTCTGTGGACGAAGCATGATGAGGATTGCTCTGTACTATTATGTAAATATATACGAGTTCGTGGCGTAATTTGTAAATTGCAAGGTAATTCGGTGCGATTTCGCCGTGCCGGTATAGAATTTATTATGGGAATACGCATTTCAAGATGGCTTTCTGTTTACGTACGATTCGTACGAGTGTTTATTTTCGTGTGTTCCTCTGGAGCAACAACTGTTTTGATCCAATGATCCAGTGCCGTCTCTTCCCGCCGTGAAGAAAAATATTTACCGTCCCGTCCCGTCGTGAAAAATTATTTTTACCGTCCCGTCCCGTCGTGAAAAATTATATTTACCGTCCCGTCCCGTCGTGGAAAAAAAATCCGTTGAATTTTACCGTCCCGTCCCGTCGTGAAAATCTACCCCGTTGAAATTACCGTCCCGTCCCGTTGAGAAATTGTACACCAACCGTCCCGTCCCGTCCCGTCTGAAAAACCTGTTTGGTCGTCATTTTACCGTCCCGTCCCGTCCTGTCTTCATTTTTTTTCCCGCCAAACAAGTAAAAACAGTACCGTCCCGTCCCGTCTCGATTATCGAGTACCGTGATAAGCCTTGGAAATTTTGGGAAAAAGTTGCTCGATAAGAACGGCCCTAAGACATGCCGGCACTATTGAGGGACCGGCATTACTGGATATACGAAGTACACGAAGCACCCCTGCGGTAGCGGGTGTCTACCCACTTACCACTCTGACCGAGAATATAAGGACCATTTATACATTGACATTTAATCGAACTGGTCCTTATATTTCGGGTCAGAGTGGTATATATAGTACAGTAGTGGTTTCGTCTCTTTTGACGTTTCTCACCTCGTAGGAGACGATGACGAGGGCCGGCTTGTGACCGGCCTCGATGAGATCGCACACCAGGCGGTGGCCTTCAACCAAGGTTTTCCCCTCGCCGTCTCGCGTTCGTCGCTTCTGAAAAGACCTGCTGGTTACAGCCGTCGTCGTTGTTGTCAGTGTCGTGCGTCACGGGTGTATACAGACATTTAGCAAGAGCTGCTGCTGCTGCTGCTGCTGCTGGGGCACAGCAGTTCCGAGATACATGAGCTATGTACATGTACTGATATTTAGCAACACCAGCTGCAGCTGCTGCAGCACTGCTGCAGCATGCCGCAGCAGCTGAGGGCGCAGCAATTTGTAGTAAATGAGCTACAGATGCGTTTGTAGTGCACGAGCTACAGGTACGAATGCTTAGAAAAAGCAGGAGCTGCTGTGCCCCCTACTGCTGGGGGGGGGGAGCAGCAGCAGCTCGTATTACACCAGCTAGAAATTAGCCTTGGGGCTGCTGGTCGGCCGTCATGCTTGTCGTGCGTCACAGGTCCGATTATTTTATCAAGAAGCCCTGCTGTTGCTAGGGGGGTAGGATGCAGCAGTTCGAAGCAAGAGCATCTGCTCCTCTTGGAGATACATATCATCATAGGATGACACCGTTGCTCGTGTGACACCAGCTTATGGCGTCCTCGCGAAGAACAGCGAGTCATCCACACCTCCACATCCACACCCCTGAAGTTAGCAGGATCCCGGGGCCAGCATCGCCGCAACATCCGACTAGGTGGGTGGACCAAGTACTTCACGGACGCCACAGGCTACATTTTAGCGTTGTGTGTGCGTGTATGTTGTTCACATGAAACCGTCATTTCTACCCGTCGACATCCACCACACACAGTGTCCGTATGGGCTGTCCATCCTATTAAAAGAGAGAGATATAGACAAGCACGGTGGTCACACAACTACGACACAGATATACTACAGTATAGCGCAGTACGAAGGAGAGCACACAATGCAGCACCTATGCCATCGCACTGGATACGGCAAGCACAACATACACACGCCCGCAACCCAGGTGCATGGAAAAGCAAGAGAAAAAAACGAAAGACAAAATATGTTTTTATAAAAAGGGGGGGAAAGCGTGGGGCCTGTTGGTCCTCCATCGTGGTCGTGCCATCACAAGGACGAATAGTTAGCAACAAGAGCAGCTGCTGCTGGGGACATTACACAACAGTAGCAGTTCATATGTACATCCGCCACAAGGCACGGACATTTAGCAAGAGCACCTGCAGGTTTGGGGGGTGCGTCAGTTCGTATAGTACATGAGCTACAGGTACGAATATTTTAGCGAGGGCAGCTGTCTGCTGCTGTTGTTGGGGGTTCAGCAGTTCATACTACATCAGCTACGAAATCAGCCTTGTGGGGCCTGTTGGTCCGTCGTCGTGCGTCACAGGCACACAGGTACGAATATTTAGCGAGAGCCGCCGTTGCTGCTGGGCATATGACATAACAGTACGTATTACATCAGCTACAAAAAAAATAGGGCAGCGGCCAAAAAAGGGTATACCTGGTCCGTTTGCGGCCAAAAACAGGTACATACTAAAAATCAAGTAAAAAACGCACTCCACGTGCCCTGCCATTGGTCCAAACCTCGTTGTACCTGTTTTTGCCTCTTTAAATACCAGGTATACCTGATTTTGTCTACTCTGCTTGACTTTCACCTTTTTTTTGTCGTTTTTAAGCCAGTCAGAGGCCCTTCATAGTTCCACCCTATGCCCCCTACTATACAAATGCCGACGTACGCGGAGACCCCCTCCTCCCTTCGCACCTCACACCACACGCCACTCGAGCGACACATATCTGCCTGCACACCTCCGCCGAAATTATACGAGATAGAAGGCTCCCCGACCAAGATAGAATCAGGGGGCGTGTACCCCCGATTGGTGATGTTGACTTTTCCATTTTTATTTTTACCTTCACATAGCGTGTAGAGGGGAGCGGAGGGCTCCAGACTATCTGTTTTTGACTGGCTTTGATCGCTTTGCGGACCCTTCGGGTTCCACTTTTATTTCAGTATACCTTTTTTGGGTAAGTTAGCCTGTGACCACGGGAATCGACCGTGTCAAGTGTTGGATTAGTACGGACAGATGGAGGTACTGGATAGAGAGACCGGCACGGTTTTTAATGTGAGACAACAAACAACATACAACTTCGGATTGATGGTCAACTTGGAATACAGGGGTGTCGCCAAGCTGAGAATAGCGTGAGTAATACATGCAGCAGGCGTTCGTTACTTCGACATTATTTAGAAGCTACTCGTATACGTAGCCACCGGCGAGCACTGAAGAATCTATGAAAAAACTTCTATCCTTTGCGTTGCATAGGGAACGGCTAGGTTCGTGAGGGTGCGTTTAATTCTTGATTTTAGTATGCCTACCTTTTTTGGCCCCGATACGGACCAGTGTTACCTGTTTTTTGGCCGCTTGCTCAAAAAAATTATGTGTGGGTGCCGCTGTGGTTATGTTCCCCTCCTTGTGCACGTGAGTAACCATATAGGGGGACCGCATTTGTTTTTGGAAGTGTATTACAAGCCACGGACAAGCTTGCGGCGTAAACGCCTGTTTTAGAATAGCAGGCAGCAGCATGATAGCAAGTTAAATCCAACCTTTTGGAGCAGCTTGTTCGCGATGCGCAACAGCGCCCTGTTTATGTCGTCACTTTTTAATCTCAGTTTCTCCAATAACTTATCTTCCCGCCTTATTTGCTTCCTGCTAAATATATCACACCCTTGGCGACAATTCATCAATTTGCCTAATTGTCTATTTAATAGTTTCCTAATACAATTGACTGGCAATTGTGCGTCGCCATTCAATTTAATTTGGAACGCATCGGAGTCTATTGGTACTAGGCAATTCTATTAACAGACACCTCACCAGGGCCCTATAGTCACCCAATTTATGCTATATATTACACCCATCTAATTTAATGGTTGAATAGTAATTGCCCCTATTAACCACTAACTCACCAATATCCCCATGCTGAACCCTATAGTCTATTGAAATATTTAATATCCCATTTTCTATTTGTAACGCCTATATTGCGACAATTGCCGAATATTTTCGGTGCCAATTGGTTCTGGCCCAATTCTCATTTAATTTATTATTTCTCCTAAATAAATTGTGCTGCTAATTCCATTTAATTGACACCCCTCTAATATAAATTGCTTGCTGGCAATTCCTATTCAATTTGACACCCTCCATATAAGCGGCATTCATTTAATTGAACATCCTTCCCAAATAATTAGTGTGGCAATTTCCATTTAATGGACATCCCTTCTAAATTATTTGCGCGGGCAATTCCATTTAATAGGCATCTTTCTAAAGAATTGTCCTGGCAATTTCATTTATTTGGCAGGCTTCGAAATAAATTGTCCAGACAATCAGGCATTTCCATTCAATAGACAATATTATGTTACCGGTCAAATGATTCCGGACGCTGCAATTGGAAGTTGACACATCAATGTATGTATGCATGAGGAAGCTATTTCTTAAAGTTGCAAAGGCAAACGATTCGTGAGGCTGTCTAGCGATTGGAATTGCCGGACCAATTGATTAATGAAGCAGTCAATTAATTGGAATCGACCAGACAACATATTTCGGAGGATGCCCATTAAATTTAATACATCGGACAAAATGTTTGGCGGCCGATTAATCACTTGGAAAATGCGTTTTCATTCCCTTTCTGCTTAAGCCTTGGACAATAGGCATCGCAATAGACTATTGCACCTACAATAGACGCACCGAAAAGCCTATTAAATGAAATGAGGCGGACACTTGATTATTACCATATTGCCGCAATTGGAATTGCAAAGACAACAACATATTGTAGTCCACCTACTAATTGGAATTGCTTAGGCAATTGTTTTAGAGCTCTGTTAATTAACTGGAATTGCCTCCTGCAATTTTTTCGCTTCACAGACTCCAATACTCTATTACTTCTTCAATAGGATATGGGATCTACCCACAATGGACTATTGCTTTTACAGTAGATCTCCCGGAAGTCCATTTAAATGGAATTGGTCGAGATCCTGCTTTCGTGGTGCATCTATCAATAGGAATGGTTCGGCCAATAGGTTTGTGTCCTGGTCTTCCAATAGATATTGTTCCAGCAATTATTTTCTGGTCTTGTCTCACAATTGAAATGGTTCAATCAAACCGTTTCTGCTCTCACCTTCCAATTGGAATTGTTTCAATAGTTTCGTTTTGCTCCTTTCTATTAATAGGAATGGTCGGAGCAATAGGTTTCTTCCCTGACCTTCCAATTGAAATTGTTTCAACAATTAGTTTCAGGTCTTGCCCATCAATAGGAGTGGTTTGGTCAATAATAGGTTTCTGTGCTGACTTTCCAAATTAAATTGTTGGTTGGGTCAATAGGCTTTGTCCTGACCTTCCAATTGTTAGTGTTCGATTATTTTTTTTCTGACCTCGACAATTCCAGTTGGGCTTTAGCCAAAATCAGGTACACCTGGTCACTTTGGTGCCAAAAACAGGTACTACACTAAAACCAAGTACAAATCACACGCTAGGACACATCTCATTGGCCAGCCTCACATCGTACCTGATTTTGGCATGAAACGGTCCAGGTACACCTGGATTTGTCTACTTTGGTTAGCTTTCAACTGATTTTGGCGAATTTTGAGCCAATCAGAGGCCATATGTACACTGTCTCCTATACGCCCGACACGAAGACATCAACACACTACGTACATACGACCCGCCACAACGACTACAGGACATATCATACGCGCGTATACAGCACAATGGATATGTTGTAATATATTACGTACTGCTGTTTGCTGACACGGTACGGAAAGCGAGCAGATCAGTCTCAAATGAACTCGATGTTTTGCTCGTATGCTATCAATGTGGCTACGACTATACACATATACGTACCTGGTACAATAATACGGAAATACACGTCGTACGACGTAGGAGTGAGTGTGATCACGAAATAAATGAAAGCATACGACAGATATTAATACCCGCACTGAAAATAACATACAACATTCATCAAGAGTTTGGAGGACACACATTCGTATCCTTCTGCTGTTCAGGCGCAAATTTAAAAGTATGTTTGATCATTTCTCACAGCCAAAAAGTCCTGAAAAACACCGTTCGTGGCGCGCGTTTTTTACTTGGTTTTAGTATATACCTGATTTTGGCTCAAATGGATCAGGTGTACCTGATTTTGGCAGTTGCCCATTCCAATTAATAGACTGTACTTTAAGTCATTTGGTTGGACAGTTCCAATTGGTAGACAACACTCGAAAAAAATTGGCTATACAAATCCGACTGATAGATCTCACTCGAAATAATTTGACTGGACAATTTCAATTAATAGAAACCACTCGAAATCATTTAGTTGGACAATTGCATTTCATAGATAGCATTTGAAATCAAGTGTCTCGGCAATTCCAATTAATAGCCAGCACCCGAAATCAATTGTAGGCACAATTCCAATTTGTAGGCAGCACCCAAAATCAGTTGCTCGGACAATTTCAATTAGTATCCTTCAATCGAAATCATTTGGTTGGGTAAATCCAATTAATAGACAGCATCCGAAATCAGTTGTAGCCACAATAGACTATTGTAATAGGAATGGTCCAAATAATTGTGCAGGCAATTCCAATTAATTGACAGCACCCAAAATCAATTGTCCGGACAATTCCAATTGGTAGGCAGCATCCAAAATTAATTACCTGGACAATTCAAATGAATATACTTCAATCAAAATCATTTGGTTGGGCAATTCCAATTAATAGACTACACCCAAAAATAATTATAGACACAATAGACTATTGAAATAGGAATTGTCCAGGGTGTGAAATATATATATGAATATGTACCACAGGTATTTCACCAGCCGTATAATTGCACGTACGTGCTGTGGGCTGTTAGAACTGCACGTACTTTTGCACCATCTTTACCCTTGCTCCCACCCGGACCTGATCCCACCCGGATCTGATCCCATTTGGCACCCTGCTCCCACCCACAAGGTGCAGAAATATAATCAGCCCTCCGCAGGAGGCGCCGGAGGCCCACCTGGCACCTCGATCCCATTTGGTACCCATGTAGGCCATACATATCTACAACAACTCCTGCTATACATATAACCGTATTGAATGGACGTGCAGATTCTTTAGACTCGCACGTACGTGCAAGTTCTCCGGAGCCGCAGGTATTTGGTTAGGAGCTGACTGGGCAGTTCACCCCAACAGGTACTGTCGTTTTCCCAACCAACAGCTATCTCTCTTATTTATCCTCTTCGTCCTCTATCGCTCGACAGCAGAAGTAGTTTATCTCATGTTCCTCCAATACTATCTCTTTCGTTCTTTGTCCTGTATATATATGGACCACAGGTATTTGGTTAGGAGCTGACTGGGCAGTTCATCCCGACAGGTACTGTCGTTCTCCCAACCAACAGCTCTCTCTCCTCTCTCTTATTGTCCTCTTTGTTCTCCATCGCTCGACAGCAGAAGTAGTTTTATCTCATGTTTCTCCAATACTGTCTCTTTCGCTCTTTGTACTGTGTATATATATGGACCACAGGTATTGGGTTAGGAGCTGACTGGGCAGTTCATCCCGACAGGTACTGTCGTTCTTCCAACCAACAGCTCTCTCTCTCTCTCTCTCTCTCTCATTTGTCCTCTTCGTTCTCCATCGCTCGGTAGCAGCAGAAGTCCGTTAGAAACGGACTACTTATGATACCACTGCTGCAACTAGCCTACGTACATAGCAGTTTTCAACTTTTTTTTTAAACGAACAGCTCTCTCTCTCCCTCTTTCTCTTTTTTTTTTGTATATTTCACTCTACTGCAGCTCGTTAGGAGCTGACAACCGAAACGTCGCCCATACCAACAGGCAGCAGACAGCACGCGGCGACAGGCAGTTCCTTGTACCGAACAGATTTCCCTTTAAACTACGTATAAATATGTTTTCAATCGTTTTCCTTCTCTTTCCTTCACAGGAAATTCATCGCAACGAAAAGCTAACATCGGTCGCTGGTTGTGCTTTTTTAGCGGACGAATGGGTGAAAACCCTTGATATATTTAATATTTAATATGTAATACCAAGTAACTGGTAATGCTGTATAAAAGTACGCGACAGATGTTAAGAATCTGAATACTCGAGAATTTTAGACTGATATTATGGGAGGGGGGAAATAAGAACGCGACCTCTTTGTACTAAGACAATAGTGTGGAACACACCCAGTCTTACATAAGAATTCCAGTCTGGCCAAAAATAAGAGTTTTTTTAACAGCTGTCGCGTACTGTATTACAGGGGACCATAGTAAATAGGACCAAATTTTGAAGGGCCTTCCTCGGGAAAATTCCCGAAGATTTCGGGAATCGAGTAAATCAACCATATCAAACTAGCCAATGCCGAATAAACAATGTTAAAAGCACCACAAGAAAGACAAAACCACGGCGAATCAAATGACTGCCAATTCCCGTGGTAAATTACCGTGGACCATACCGCGGTTCCTACTGGGTAAAAAAAAAAAAAACACTGTCATTCGATTCGCCGTGGTTTTGTCTTTCTTGTGGTGCTTTTAACATTGTTTATTCGGCATTGGTTAGTTTGATTTGGTTGATTTACTCGATTCCCGAAATCTTCGGGAATTTTCCCGAGGAAGGCCCTGAAATTTTGTTAGTAAAAATAGGGAAATATAAAGGTTTTTGTGTGTACCGTAGGTCCTATTTACTAGTGTTTACTAAGGTCCCCCGTACTAGTCTACTTTACGTTGGCGCCTGATGTTAGTTAACCCCTTAAGAACTGGTCCCAAGAAATTGGGGACAAACTACTTGGACTTAGTGTGGGGCATTTTTTTCAGTTCTGAATGGGTTAAGCTTCTCTCATAATGAGTCCTGCCGACGACGCCAATGTGGGGGCGGACGGCCCGGGCAGGTTTCTCTCTCTTTTCTGGTCGTGGGTCGTGGTGTGGAGTACCCACCGAGGTGGGTCGGTACCTCGGGTCGGCACGGAGCAAATTGACAGACCTTGGCTGGGTGTGACCTTGAAACTGCGTGTAGACACGTGCTACGATAGAGGTATACTAACTATAGCATGTTTTGCCTTGGAAGGCGAATGTTTTCTGACTGATGAGGCTCCCTCAACTGAGTAAGTAAGTACCCAATATGATGAATATCCTTTTTTTATTTTGCAGTATTTCTCAAACAACATATCCTACAGGCCGAGGTTAAGGTCCGTTTGTTTCTCCAAAAACAGGTGTTAGAGATACAGAGTTTCTATACTATAATCAAGTGAGCAGCCTCAGAAAAAACAGGTGATACCTCTACTACCTCTACTGTACGAAGCGCACGTCTGTAATGAGGCGGTACTACCCAGGGGAAGAAGGGGGCTTGGTACCCACACTCGTTTTACTGTTTGCTGATACTACATACTGGTGTCTGGTACCGCGTAGTTTACTACTGCAAGAGGTACTTCCACTCTAATTCCAAGCCATTGGTCCGTGAAACGTAGGCGCAGCAAGCAGTTGGAAAGGGCTTCGTCTTCATTAGGAACAAATTATATTAACCCTTATAGGACTGGAGTCCCGTTTTGGGGACAAATGACTTAGAATTAGACTGGTTTGTCCCCAAAACGGGACTGCAGTTCTAAAAGGGTTAATACTGCTGTGCACCCTTAACTACAGTAGTTGGTATGTCTACTGTATTTATAAATGTTAAAATAACAGCTGTGAGATCGAGGATCTCGCCGAAACTCGTCTTTGCAAGCTGTGTGTGATATTCCGATCGCGCGTTTATGGCTGGTCGAAGGTTCGATGCGCAGTTTTAGTGTGCACTTCGCATGTACTTCGAAGTATTAAAGCTTAAAATAGTTCTTCAGTTGGGTATTTATCGCTTCATCTCCTTGCCGCTTGCTGCATCATATGTACCGCCCTGGACATAAAAGTAGGGACCGTTTCGGTCCTCATATTGACATCTATAATGCCCTTATATTTCCGTCCACAAGAGTGAGATACGTACACGAAAGGGGCGAAGACTGACAAGAGGCAGCGCCGACCGTGTGTGATGTAAGTGTCGACCATGCGCACTCCCATAATAGAAGCAATGCTGGTGCTGGTGCTGGTGGTGGTGTGTTCTGTCGCGGCTGGTGCTGGTGCTGCTGGTGCTGCTGCTGCTGCTGCTGCCGCCACGTCTGATTTGGTGTTGATGAAGATGTCGAAAACGTGCCTGATGCGATACACACATACCGTACCCACCTCACCAAGCAAGCACCTACCCAAAAGAGGACTTTCCGATTTCAAAACATACGATACAACCCTTCGGCATCAAACCCTTCGGCATCAAACCCGTACGAAGTAAGATAAGAAGATAAGAAGAAGAAGATAAGAAGATAAGATAACACACCCACAAATGTTTTATTAATATTAATAGCTGATTTTCTTGATAATGGGGAAAAGGTGCAAACGCCAAGCGATGCATCAATGGAAAGGTCTCGGCGAGATCATCCCAAAGCCACCCTCTTGTCTCGTTGTGTGTGCCTATCTAAGGCATGTTTTGGAGAAAATCGGCTCGGAAATCTATCCCAGGGTTGTGTTGTCTTGGTTAGAGTGTATGCACGAACGGTTTGCGTACGTAGTGGCATGTGCTGGAGATGGGCTTGTACTGCTGTACTTGGCCGTACATATCATACATGCGACAGGCGTACAGCAGTAGACTCGTATTTAGAGTCAGTACACAACATGCGACGCAATCCCTTGCATCTTTCGGTCTGGTCCACCGAGAGGAACGACGAACACCAGCACAGATGTATGATAACAGCACAGCAGTAGTGCACCACAGGACAGCACATCAACGCAGCGGTATACACGTCCCATGTTATAAACACCACCACCACTATAAGACGACCTCACCTCATGAGCTTGACCTTTGAGTTCTGCGCGCTCGTGATATCAAGCTCGAGGCCATGGCGATCCGCCCGCCACAAGTCATGAAATCGCTCTCCGAAAGAGTTGCCAGGAGACGATGCCAGCGTTCTCGCTCTGGGATGTCTGGTCGACCGTCCGCTGCGGGCTGCAAAGAAGGCTACAAGTATTCTTGCCAATGGCACACCCGCAGGCCCGCTGTTGAAAGCTACGCTCATCGCGAACGCAGTTGCTGTGCAGGTAGTATCTCTGTGTTGTGGTGTATCGTGTATCGAGATCATTTGGATTTAAGCGGAGTTGCAATGATGTTCGGAAGGATTATCAGAGAGGGGGCAGTAGATGCCAGTTTTTCGTGAGAGCCGCTGTTGTGGTCAGTGGTGCTGGGTGGTGTGTGCCAGGTGGAGCCTGGAGCCAGGAGCAGTCTGCAGCGTGGCAGTTTGTTGTTTGGGCAGAGTTCCCATGATGATCTCGGAGGGTATGCGTGGGCAAGCCGACGGGAAAGCTGGTGATGATGACGAGTTCCAGGCGCTTAGAAAGGAGGTGCTGTCGCTGCGCAAGGCTCGGAAGCAGCAGTCCGACACAGAGTCAAGCCTTATCCAGGAGCTTCAGCGCAGATGCAATCGGATCATCGAGCTTGAGGTAAAGTTAAAGACCAGGTTGGCTGCCAGACGGTCCGCTTTGCGCTTCCCGTGGCGGGGTAGTGGGGGCAAGGGGTATCGGCGGGTGTTATCGCCGTGCGCGTGGAAGTAGCACAGGGGAAGGACCGGGACCGATGGTGTATTCTTTCCGCGCAATAAAACCTCTACGTACAGCAGTCAGTACTCGTATCGTACAGCTTGCTGTACGTTGAAGTGTCTCGCGGTAAGGGCCCGTACAAACGAGGAACACAAAACCTAAAAACAAAACCTAAAAACAAACCCTAAAAACGAACAGACTTTAGGTTTTTAGTGTAAAATCGAAGATGGTGTACAAACGCAGGATACGCGTGAAAAACAAAAGCGAAAAACAAAAGCGAAAACGAGTCAACGGTCAAGGTGGAAGACCAGCAGTAATGCACCACCCAGCTGCGGTAGAGGCGACGCCCAGCCCTGAAAAAAGAGGAGAGTGTGCCCACATGACTAGCCGACCATACTCTGCTGCTGCAATGGCGCCCGTAGCCTGGAGCGCGAGATTTGCGCTGGATAAAGTACGGGTGCTGTACAAAAAGTTTCACCGCTTGCTACAACAGATGATTTTTGAATGTACAGCAGCACGCAATTCGACTTGGACCGCCCCATGAGCCACGGTTTTGGCTACGGCGTTGAACACTGCATTGCCTGGCACCAGCCGCATGTTGTTCGCGCCTTGTCTGCTCTCTGTCTTCTGGCTGTCCAGTGTACGGGGCGTTCGTAGCTGCGGTTGTCGCCATGATCTCCGTTCTCGCTGGGCTGTTCATCTTTCGTGTTTTGGTTTTAGGGTCATTTTAATCGATTTTCGATTAAAATAAACCGAAGAGCAAAAATATCCCATCGCGGTCTCCTGGGTCTCTTTTTTTCTGTTTCGCCAATCAGAGGGAGTGAATCTTCATAACTCATTTTAGGTTTTGTTTTTAGGTTTTGTTTTTAGGGTCAAAACGCTCCGTTTGTACGGGCCCCCTTGCCTTGATTTTTATCGCGCAGAGGGTTCAGCCTTCCCAACGCTCGTCGATTTTCATCGAATTTTGCTACGAGTAACTCACGCTCTCGCGCTTTCCGCTACTCGTAGACAAGATATTTTTTGCGAGAAAAAGTCGCTACGAGCATGCACTCGGGGGGGCTCGAACCCATGACCTTGCCTCTATAACAGGGACGAATTTCACCTGTCATTTCCACCGGGGACGCCGGCTGTATGTACGCGCGGACGGCGAGACAAATAGCGCACCAGCAGTGGTCGGACGTCGCAGTGCATCTACTGCTGTATACCAGGTATATATGGCAAATGGCAACAGCCCGAGTAGTTTTGTTTTGTTTCATACCGGTGACTTTTACAGGCCGACTACTACTGACTGCTGTTTGCGGTACGATGTGCGTATTATACCACACCAGGTACACTGCTGTTGCTGTTCGTTTAGCAGTAGATGCCAGTTTTTCGTGAGAGCCGCTGTTGTGGTCAGTGGTGCTGGGTGGTGTGTGCCAGGTGGAGCCTGGAGCCAGGAGCAGTCTGCAGCGTGGCAGTTTGTTGTTTGGGCAGAGTTCCCATGATGATCTCGGAGGGTATGCGTGGGCAAGCCGACGGGAAAGCTGGTGATGATGACGAGTTCCAGGCGCTTAGAAAGGAGGTGCTGTCGCTGCGCAAGGCTCGGAAGCAGCAGTCCGACACAGAGTCAAGCCTTATCCAGGAGCTTCAGCGCAGATGCAATCGGATCATCGAGCTTGAGGTAAAGTTAAAGACCAGGTTGGCTGCCAGACGGTCCGCTTTGCGCTTCCCGTGGCGGGGTAGTGGGGGCAAGGGGTATCGGCGGGTGTTATCGCCGTGCGCGTGGAAGTAGCACAGGGGAAGGACCGGGACCGATGGTGTATTCTTTCCGCGCAATAAAACCTCTACGTACAGCAGTCAGTACTCGTATCGTCACAGCTTGCAATGTCACGGTTGAAGTGCTCTCCGCCGGTAAACGAACAGCAACAGCAGTGTACCTGGTGTGGTATAATACGCACATCGTACCGCAAACAGCAGTCAGTAGTAGTCGGCCTGTAAAAGTCACCGGTATGAAACAAAACAAAACTACTCGGGCTGTTGCCATTTGCCATATATACCTGGTATACAGCAGTAGATGCACTGCGACGTCCGACCACTGCTGGTGCGCTATTTGTCTCGCCGTCCGCGCGTACATACAGCCGGCGTCCCCGGTGGAAATGACAGGTGAAATTCGTCCCTGTTATAGAGGCAAGGTCATGGGTTCGAGCCCCCCCGAGTGCATGCTCGTAGCGACTTTTTCTCGCAAAAAATATCTTGTCTACGAGTAGCGGAAAGCGCGAGAGCGTGAGTTACTCGTAGCAAAATTCGATGAAAATCGACGAGCGTTGGGAAGGCTGAACCCTCTGCGCGATAAAAATCAAGGCAAGGACCTACGGGTAGTGAGGGAGGACTACTTTGCGACCCCGGATCTGGGTTACGACTAATAATAGGGGAGGGAGGAAGACAGAAGTGCGAAGATAGAGTGTTTGCGATAGAAGTAAAAAAAAAATATACTTTCCTTCCGCTCAAAAAAGTGAATTCCCTTCCCCTCATGGTTTCGGTGTGTTTGCGATAGAAGTAAACAAAATCCTGCAGGCGACGCCTCCGAAAATAATAAGGGAAGTGGTGGTGAGGCAATGCGGCAAACCAAACAAACAACGAAAACAAAAAGTAGCGTACGAGAGGAACGGCAGCCCAGCAACGGTGGCGGCGGCAGGGGTATGACCGCAGTGCCGCAGCTGCAATCCCACGACCGCAAGCAGCAGCACCGGTGGCTGCAGCTATGTGGCGGCAGCCCCAGCAGCAGCGGCAGCCCCAGCAGCAGCGGCAGCAGCAGCAGCAGCAGCAGCAGCAACAGCAGAGGAGCAGCAGAGCAGGAGAAGCAACAGCTTCCGTTTTTGCTTTTCTCGATTTTGCGTCCAACTCTTCTTGTCGTCGTGTGCTGCTCCTGCTGCTGCCCACGACCTACGCGCGACACCGCGCCGGCACGCTCCGCTCCAAGCCCGCCCGGGGCCCGACATATATAGACCGTGGCGGCGCGCCGTCGCTGCTGCTAGTGCTGCTAGTGCTGCTACCGCAGTGTGGTGAAATTGAAATGATACACGGCGATCTGTCATCCTGTCGCGCTCTACAAGCAAGGCGGTAAGACTACGTCTCCATACGAGCACGACTCGTACGAGTAACTCGTACTCGTACGAGTAGTTCTTCTGAACAGCGCATCCTCCACGACACCAAGCCGGCGAGAGCGTACCGTAGCGGGCCGCCAGCAGTCCGCCGGCGCCCCGTCAGCAAAAGCCAGCACCGCTTGTCCGTATCATACTGTAGCACACATCTCGAGCCTCTGTGCTCCCACCGGTTGTTGTGTTGTGTAGAGCAAGCAGCAAGGTTGGGGCCTATGGGAGACATGTCCCATAATTTGTGCCGTTCTGCGTCGGTAGAATGCTCGGTGTGTGTAGGCCAATGAAACTGAGAGCCAAAAGTTACCGTAACTTTTGATCAAAAACGTACTTCTCTAAAGTACTTTTTTGCCGTTTTTTTAAAAAAATACCGCAAATCCTTCCTTCGGGAGAATTTTTAGAGAAGTAAAAGTAAGAAAAAAAAAAAACGCAAACACTCTGATATCGCAAATGGGATGGAAAAAAAAAAAAAAAACATACAGCTGTCGTAGTTGCCCCGGTAGCCCGGTAGTCTACGTACCAGGTACCTGGTATTGAATAGTGGCCAACTTCAAATGCTACTCGTACGTCGTACGACGTACTACCTGGTACGTATTAATCGCATTGGGTACCCGAGTTCGAATCCCACCGTGGTGAGATTTTGACTTTGTTGGCAAAACAAAAAAGCAAGGATCCAACCGCTGAGAGCGCCTTCGCCTTCGTACTGCTGTAGCGTGGGTAGGCGGAATTCGACGCGAGTCGACGAGTGCAGAAAGTGTTGACATCTTCTCGCGATAAAAATGCAAGGCACGTATATGCCGTAGAGGGGAGGGAGGAGGAGAGCTTACTTAGCCCTTTTAGAACTGCAGTCCCGTTTTGGGGACAGATTATTTAGAATTAGAGTGGTTTGTCCCCATAACGGGACTGCAGTTCTAAAAGGGTTAGTGACCCCGGATCTGAGTTACGACTGCGTTAGAGGGAGAGAGAAAAAGAAGGGCTAAGATTACAAATGGGATGGGAGTAAGTAAGTCATAACTCAGATCCGGGGTCACAAAGTAAACGCTTCTCCCTCCTCCCGACTACGGTTCGTGCCTTGAATTTTTATCGCGACAAGACTTCAGCCCCTTCTTTCCCTCGCCGACTCGCATCGAATTGCGTCTACCCACGCTGCTAGGCGATCTCAGCAGTTGATTCCGTTTTTTGTTTTTGTTCTTGCAAATAAACTCAAAAGTCTGACCCACGTGGGATTCGAACTCGCGAATTCAACTCTGTTAATAGCGGCATTTGAGGGTACCATTTCTAAGAGCCCACCGGGGTGACCGGCGTAAGATAGCACGTAAAGCTGTCGCTAGGAACTCGCGCAGCAGGATACAGCAGTATTTGTAACTGTCATCAACATGTATGCGTTGGGTGTCGATGAAAAGCGTAAAACAAAACCAACAAACCAAATACATGCATACATTGTAGCAAATATACGAAAGGCAGGACATGCAACAACTACACGTTGAACTGTCCGCCACCCCGCCAAGTCGGTGAGCGGTCACCCCTATTATAGTAGCCGTTCTGCGATTCAGCGAACACCGTACCGTTATCGCCCCGCTATCACACAACCTCCGAAAACCTCCTCCGCTGCTCCTATATACGAGCACGACTACGAGTACTCGTACAGCAGCAGTAGGAACTGTTGAGTACCCAACCAAGGGTGGATGGAGGCTGGGACGTGTTAATAGAGGTTTCTGCAGAAGGGCATGGCACAACAACAAGCACACGAGAGACCAGCAGAGCACAGCGGGTATACTCGTAGCCCGACGAGCCTTTCCCTCCCGCCTAAGACACTGGGTGGGCACAGCCGCGTGATGCTGTGTTTGTGGGTCCGCTGTGCTCTCTTGTCTGCGCTGATGCGATAGCGATCAACTACCGCTGTGAAAAAAGAAATTTTTGTGGTTGGTGTGTGATGCCATTCCTCCGGTAATCTTAGACACTAAAAAGCGGGGACGCACGAAGTGTGTCCGCGGTTGTGGAAAAATCCTCCGGACTGTACGTACCTCGTGAAACAATGTACCGGTATGTATCAAACAACAACACCTGACCGCCTGGGGATTTTCCACACCGCGGGCAGATGTTCGATTCCCACTTGATGGCCTACTGTAGACATTTCAGGGCGGATAGATCCCTGCTATGTATGAACTGTATGAGCTGTATGAGCTTTATGATATGTATGATATGTATGATATGCACGAGCTGTATGATCTGTATGATCGTATGATCTGTATGATCTGTATGATCTGTATGATCTGTATGATATGTATGATCGGTATGATCTAGCCCACGTTTACCGGGCAGGAGCAATATGATCTGCATGATCTAGGACATGTTTCCAGCGGGTTGGATCTGTACTATTGACAGATCCTGCACAACCCCTCAGCACGGCGGGTTAGGATTCTAGATGATGCTATTAATATGTTATACTACTTTGACCAACCCCGAGCCGTCAAAATCAATGAACAACAGGTTAAACTGGACGACGAGAGAGAACGCTCGAACCGCCTGGAGCGCGCGAGACAAGAAGAAGACGAGGCCCTTTCCGGCGAGCTCCGGGACATCATGGCCAACGTCGGAACCTTTCCACCGACGGACGCGGCGACCGACGGCCCCGACCTCGACCCGGGCACGACCGACGGCGAGCCCTCCCTCCCAAAAAACGCCTCCTGTAGCCCCTCCGCCGCTTCTTCCGCTGAGCCAGGAGGCGCGACAGCGACGGCGGCCGCGACGGCCGACAACGGTAGTAGCGGGAAAAATCGCCCCGGTAAAGGAGACGGAAAAGAAGACGCGGCGGACGCCAAGGCGGCCGACGGCACGAGAGGGCCTGTTCGCACGGTGAAAGAAAAGGCGGCGGCGGCGGCAGCAGCGGCGGCGGCGGGCGTTGGGGGGCCGCTGGGCGCCGCGTCGGGGCTGTTCGCGGAGTGGGGGTTGGGACGGGGGCAGCGGGACGGGTCGGCAGCGGCGGCGGCGGCTGCCGCACACGTACCACCCGTCCTATCGCCGGAAAGACGCAATGGGACGGGCAGCGGGGGTAGTGGTAGTGGTGGCGGTGGCGGTGGTGAGTGTCGCTGTCGAGAATTGGGTTTCGACAAGTCTCCTCCAGAGGTGACAGCGGAGGGGAGCGGCGAAGGGGCTGCCGGGGGGGGCTCCGCGAGGGGCAAGGGGGGCTCGGGGCCGCTGAGGGCGCGCGTGGTGGAGCTGGAGTTGCAAAAGGCGGAGGCGGCGGATATGTTCAAGGGGAAGGCGGACCGATGCATCCGCCTGGAAGTTCAGGTATTACTCATTTTCGGGCGCGGAAATATCGTCAAATGTATTATAGATACCTATAGTTCGTATACTTCGTATGTATTATATAACAGGTACAATACATTTGGGTACAATGTCCTCGGTTGAGGGTACGACAATAATCAAGACAGACATGAATGGATGGTGGCGTACGTTATGTGTCTGCTTCTTGCCAGGGCCTCGTTTTACAACCGCTTGCCTATCCGCTCGCTCTTTGAGATTACGACGGACTACCGTAGCTCGCAGGCAAATTGCAAGTTTTCGACGACGATTCGTTTCGCGTATAAATGAAACAATTTGAGATTTTTAAGTTATTATTATACGTGTGAAAAGCGTGAACGCGCAGGGGTACAAGTATCGACAGTACCATGCTGTGCCCGAGTTGTGTAATATTCTTGGCATTTTTTGTCAAACGATTACTAAAAACTTCGTACAGTTTTATCATCGGTAAACTATCATACTGCTGTGCAACAGTCCAGTCCAATGTCCCCACCAGCAAGCCCTGCGTCAGCCACGAAACGGGACCCTGCCCTCTTCCCCAGGAGTGTGATCGTGTCACGTGGTGGGTATGTGGTCAGGCACCCACGAGGCAGTTCCGCCCCGGTAGTATGCCCATCGCTGTCTCTAGAAGTGGCCACACCGGAAATCAGATCAAGCCATTCGATGCTGTCATCCATCCATATACAAGAAATTCCTCCACACAAGGTGCCGAAGTCCACCTCACAAGCGGTTTCTTAGTAGGATGCAGCTCACCCTTGATGCGGCTCGCCAACAGCACCTCACGGCGCTTCGCGCTTGGTGCTAAATGCAATGTATGCCTGATCGGTAAAAACCCGAATTTCCGTCCCGGCATTGTAGGGATGCGAGGGTACTATGGTCATACGACTACGGCATGCATGAAATGAATGCACTCCCCCTTGCGCTTGGAGGGTAGTGTTAAGTGCTGCCTTGTGCGATGGGACAGGTCGGGATGGGTATTATACGCATGGTTGGCAGTTATGCTCTGTTTCCCCTGACCGCTTCCTGGTTTATCGGGCTATTGCTGTAGGTCGCCTACGAAGTAAGCGACAATTAAGCTGCTTCTTCTGTACTTCTGGGGGGTGAGGGGGGGGGGGGGGGGCGCACAAACGGAAGCGAAACGGAAGCGAACAATGCTCTGCCTATTTACATAGTTTCGCCCGTGGTGAAAAACAAAAGCAACACAAAAAAGACACCCCCGGACAATCGCCGTGCTGTCATGATGGATGATGGAAGTCTCTCCTACTCTCGGCCCACGTTTTCCCCCCCAAACAAAAACAAAAACAAAAACAGGTGGAACAGCTGAAGAACGTGGTGCAGTCTCTCAGCCACTCCTCGACTTCAATCGAGACCCAACGCCTGGGAGAGGGCTCCCGCACGAGCGCGACGGTGAGACGTTGGGACGTTGAGGCGTTGGGACGCATGCTATTAATATCTTGAGGTAGGGTCGCACCATGACCATGTTTCAGAGTTTGCTGAGGCTGCTTTCCTCACCTCAGGAGCTCTGTATGTCACCCCGAAAAACGGCCCCACGAAAAAAATAGTGTACGCTTAACGCGATGATAATCCCATGGCCTCAGGTTGTATCGAAAACATATTGTGAAAACAAACGATAAGTCATGCCTTATAAGGCTCATGCCTTATTGGATAGTTCCTCAGTTGGCAAGCCCCATCAGTCGCAAATATTGCGTTAGAAAGCAAAAACGAATAAAAGTGTCACTGGGACCACGATTGTAGCCTACGGTTGTACGGAAAAAATATTGTGAAAACAAACGATCAAGCCATGCCTTATTGGATAGTTTCTCAGTTGAGAAGTCCCCATCAGTCACAAATATTGCCTTGGGAGGTATACGCCTTATTGAGTAGTTCCTCGGTTGAGAAGCCCCATCAGTCACAAATATTGACTTAGAAGGCATACCAGTACGCCTTATTGGGTAGTGCATCACTTGAGAAGCCCCATCGGTCACAAATATTGCCTTAGAAGGCATACCCCTTATTGGGTAGTGCATAACTTGAGAAGCACCATCAGTCACAAATATTGCCTTTAAAGGCATACGCCTTATTGGGTAGTTCCTCAGTTGAGAAGCCCCATCAGTCACAAATACCAGGTATTGCCTTAGAAGGCATACGCCTTATTGGGTAGTTCCTCGGTTGAGAAGCCCCATCGGTCACAAATATTGCCTTATANGGGCCCGTACAAACGGAGCGTTTTGACCCTAAAAACAAAACCTAAAAACAAAACCTAAAATGAGTTATGAAGATTCACTCCCTCTGATTGGCGAAACAGAAAAAAAGAGACCCAGGAGACCGCGATGGGATATTTTTGCTCTTCGGTTTATTTTAATCGAAAATCGATTAAAATGACCCTAAAACCAAAACACGAAAGATGAACAGCCCAGCGAGAACGGAGATCATGGCGACAACCGCAGCTACGAACGCCCCGTACACTGGACAGCCAGAAGACAGAGAGCAGACAAGGCGCGAACAACATGCGGCTGGTGCCAGGCAATGCAGTGTTCAACGCCGTAGCCAAAACCGTGGCTCATGGGGCGGTCCAAGTCGAATTGCGTGCTGCTGTACATTTTAAAAAAAAAAAAAAACATACAGCTGTCGTAGTTGCCCCGGTAGCCCGGTAGTCTACGTACCAGGTACCTGGTATTGAATAGTGGCCAACTTCAAATGCTACTCGTACGTCGTACGACGTACTACCTGGTACGTATTAATCGCATTGGGTACCCGAGTTCGAATCCCACCGTGGTGAGATTTTGACTTTGTTGGCAAAACAAAAAAGCAAGGATCCAACCGCTGAGAGCGCCTTCGTACTGCTGTAGCGTGGGTAGGCGGAATTCGACGCGAGTCGACGAGTGCAGAAAGTGTTGACATCTTCTCGCGATAAAAATGCAAGGCACGTATATGCCGTAGAGGGGAGGGAGGAGGAGAGCTTACTTAGCCCTTTTAGAACTGCAGTCCCGTTTTGGGGACAGATTATTTAGAATTAGAGTGGTTTGTCCCCATAACGGGACTGCAGTTCTAAAAGGGTTAGTGACCCCGGATCTGAGTTACGACTGCGTTAGAGGGAGAGAGAAAAAGAAGGGCTAAGATTACAAATGGGATGGGAGTAAGTAAGTCATAACTCAGATCCGGGGTCACAAAGTAAACGCTTCTCCCTCCTCCCGACTACGGTTCGTGCCTTGAATTTTTATCGCGACAAGACTTCAGCCCCTTCTTTCCCTCGCCGACTCGCATCGAATTGCGTCTACCCACGCTGCTAGGCGATCTCAGCAGTTGATTCCGTTTTTTGTTTTTGTTCTTGCAAATAAACTCAAAAGTCTGACCCACGTGGGATTCGAACTCGCGAATTCAACTCTGTTAATAGCGGCATTTGAGGGTACCATTTCTAAGAGCCCACCGGGGTGACCGGCGTAAGATAGCACGTAAAGCTGTCGCTAGGAACTCGCGCAGCAGGATACAGCAGTATTTGTAACTGTCATCAACATGTATGCGTTGGGTGTCGATGAAAAGCGTAAAACAAAACCAACAAACCAAATACATGCATACATTGTAGCAAATATACGAAAGGCAGGACATGCAACAACTACACGTTGAACTGTCCGCCACCCCGCCAAGTCGGTGAGCGGTCACCCCTATTATAGTAGCCGTTCTGCGATTCAGCGAACACCGTACCGTTATCGCCCCGCTATCACACAACCTCCGAAAACCTCCTCCGCTGCTCCTATATACGAGCACGACTACGAGTACTCGTACAGCAGCAGTAGGAACTGTTGAGTACCCAACCAAGGGTGGATGGAGGCTGGGACGTGTTAATAGAGGTTTCTGCAGAAGGGCATGGCACAACAACAAGCACACGAGAGACCAGCAGAGCACAGCGGGTATACTCGTAGCCCGACGAGCCTTTCCCTCCCGCCTAAGACACTGGGTGGGCACAGCCGCGTGATGCTGTGTTTGTGGGTCCGCTGTGCTCTCTTGTCTGCGCTGATGCGATAGCGATCAACTACCGCTGTGAAAAAAGAAATTTTTGTGGTTGGTGTGTGATGCCATTCCTCCGGTAATCTTAGACACTAAAAAGCGGGGACGCACGAAGTGTGTCCGCGGTTGTGGAAAAATCCTCCGGACTGTACGTACCTCGTGAAACAATGTACCGGTATGTATCAAACAACAACACCTGACCGCCTGGGGATTTTCCACACCGCGGGCAGATGTTCGATTCCCACTTGATGGCCTACTGTAGACATTTCAGGGCGGATAGATCCCTGCTATGTATGAACTGTATGAGCTGTATGAGCTTTATGATATGTATGATATGTATGATATGCACGAGCTGTATGATCTGTATGATCGTATGATCTGTATGATCTGTATGATCTGTATGATCTGTATGATATGTATGATCGGTATGATCTAGCCCACGTTTACCGGGCAGGAGCAATATGATCTGCATGATCTAGGACATGTTTCCAGCGGGTTGGATCTGTACTATTGACAGATCCTGCACAACCCCTCAGCACGGCGGGTTAGGATTCTAGATGATGCTATTAATATGTTATACTACTTTGACCAACCCCGAGCCGTCAAAATCAATGAACAACAGGTTAAACTGGACGACGAGAGAGAACGCTCGAACCGCCTGGAGCGCGCGAGACAAGAAGAAGACGAGGCCCTTTCCGGCGAGCTCCGGGACATCATGGCCAACGTCGGAACCTTTCCACCGACGGACGCGGCGACCGACGGCCCCGACCTCGACCCGGGCACGACCGACGGCGAGCCCTCCCTCCCAAAAAACGCCTCCTGTAGCCCCTCCGCCGCTTCTTCCGCTGAGCCAGGAGGCGCGACAGCGACGGCGGCCGCGACGGCCGACAACGGTAGTAGCGGGAAAAATCGCCCCGGTAAAGGAGACGGAAAAGAAGACGCGGCGGACGCCAAGGCGGCCGACGGCACGAGAGGGCCTGTTCGCACGGTGAAAGAAAAGGCGGCGGCGGCGGCAGCAGCGGCGGCGGCGGGCGTTGGGGGGCCGCTGGGCGCCGCGTCGGGGCTGTTCGCGGAGTGGGGGTTGGGACGGGGGCAGCGGGACGGGTCGGCAGCGGCGGCGGCGGCTGCCGCACACGTACCACCCGTCCTATCGCCGGAAAGACGCAATGGGACGGGCAGCGGGGGTAGTGGTAGTGGTGGCGGTGGCGGTGGTGAGTGTCGCTGTCGAGAATTGGGTTTCGACAAGTCTCCTCCAGAGGTGACAGCGGAGGGGAGCGGCGAAGGGGCTGCCGGGGGGGGCTCCGCGAGGGGCAAGGGGGGCTCGGGGCCGCTGAGGGCGCGCGTGGTGGAGCTGGAGTTGCAAAAGGCGGAGGCGGCGGATATGTTCAAGGGGAAGGCGGACCGATGCATCCGCCTGGAAGTTCAGGTATTACTCATTTTCGGGCGCGGAAATATCGTCAAATGTATTATAGATACCTATAGTTCGTATACTTCGTATGTATTATATAACAGGTACAATACATTTGGGTACAATGTCCTCGGTTGAGGGTACGACAATAATCAAGACAGACATGAATGGATGGTGGCGTACGTTATGTGTCTGCTTCTTGCCAGGGCCTCGTTTTACAACCGCTTGCCTATCCGCTCGCTCTTTGAGATTACGACGGACTACCGTAGCTCGCAGGCAAATTGCAAGTTTTCGACGACGATTCGTTTCGCGTATAAATGAAACAATTTGAGATTTTTAAGTTATTATTATACGTGTGAAAAGCGTGAACGCGCAGGGGTACAAGTATCGACAGTACCATGCTGTGCCCGAGTTGTGTAATATTCTTGGCATTTTTTGTCAAACGATTACTAAAAACTTCGTACAGTTTTATCATCGGTAAACTATCATACTGCTGTGCAACAGTCCAGTCCAATGTCCCCACCAGCAAGCCCTGCGTCAGCCACGAAACGGGACCCTGCCCTCTTCCCCAGGAGTGTGATCGTGTCACGTGGTGGGTATGTGGTCAGGCACCCACGAGGCAGTTCCGCCCCGGTAGTATGCCCATCGCTGTCTCTAGAAGTGGCCACACCGGAAATCAGATCAAGCCATTCGATGCTGTCATCCATCCATATACAAGAAATTCCTCCACACAAGGTGCCGAAGTCCACCTCACAAGCGGTTTCTTAGTAGGATGCAGCTCACCCTTGATGCGGCTCGCCGAACAACCTCACACGGCGCTTCGCGCTTGGTGCAAGCAATGCCTGCCTGATCGATGAAAACCCGAATCCCTCCGTCCCGGCATTGTAGGGATGCGAGGGTATATGGCCATACGACTACGGTCATGCATGACAATGAATGCACTCCCCCTTGCGCTTGGAGGGTAGTGTTAAGTGCTGCCTTGTGCGATGGGACAGGTCGGGATGGGTATTATACGCATGGTTGGCAGTTATGCTCTGTTTCCCCTGACCGCTTCCTGGTTTATCGGGCTATTGCTGTAGGTCGCCTACGAAGTAAGCGACAATTAAGCTGCTTCTTCTGTACTTCTGGGGGGTGAGGGGGGGGGGGGGGGGCGCACAAACGGAAGCGAAACGGAAGCGAACAATGCTCTGCCTATTTACATAGTTTCGCCCGTGGTGAAAAACAAAAGCAACACAAAAAAGACACCCCCGGACAATCGCCGTGCTGTCATGATGGATGATGGAAGTCTCTCCTACTCTCGGCCCACGTTTTCCCCCCCAAACAAAAACAAAAACAAAAACAGGTGGAACAGCTGAAGAACGTGGTGCAGTCTCTCAGCCACTCCTCGACTTCAATCGA
Source organism: Saccharina japonica (assembly GCA_008828725.1). Lineage (NCBI taxonomy): Eukaryota > Phaeophyceae > Laminariales > Laminariaceae > Saccharina > Saccharina japonica. Next base: position 90,184 of record MEHQ01001390.1, on the reverse strand, counting down.
GACCCAACGCCTGGGAGAGGGCTCCCGCACGAGCGCGACGGTGAGACGTTGGGACGTTGAGGCGTTGGGACGCATGCTATTAATATCTTGAGGTAGGGTCGCACCATGACCATGTTTCAGAGTTTGCTGAGGCTGCTTTCCTCACCTCAGGAGCTCTGTATGTCACCCCGAAAAACGGCCCCACGAAAAAAATAGTGTACGCTTAACGCGATGATAATCCCATGGCCTCAGGTTGTATCGAAAACATATTGTGAAAACAAACGATAAGTCATGCCTTATAAGGCTCATGCCTTATTGGATAGTTCCTCAGTTGGCAAGCCCCATCAGTCGCAAATATTGCGTTAGAAAGCAAAAACGAATAAAAGTGTCACTGGGACCACGATTGTAGCCTACGGTTGTACGGAAAAAATATTGTGAAAACAAACGATCAAGCCATGCCTTATTGGATAGTTTCTCAGTTGAGAAGTCCCCATCAGTCACAAATATTGCCTTGGGAGGTATACGCCTTATTGAGTAGTTCCTCGGTTGAGAAGCCCCATCAGTCACAAATATTGACTTAGAAGGCATACCAGTACGCCTTATTGGGTAGTGCATCACTTGAGAAGCCCCATCGGTCACAAATATTGCCTTAGAAGGCATACCCCTTATTGGGTAGTGCATAACTTGAGAAGCACCATCAGTCACAAATATTGCCTTTAAAGGCATACGCCTTATTGGGTAGTTCCTCAGTTGAGAAGCCCCATCAGTCACAAATACCAGGTATTGCCTTAGAAGGCATACGCCTTATTGGGTAGTTCCTCGGTTGAGAAGCCCCATCGGTCACAAATATTGCCTTATAAGGCACGTGCCTTATTGGGTAGTTCCTCAGTTGAGAAGCCCCATCAGCACAAATATTGCCTTAAAAGGCATACGCCTTATTGGGTAGTTCCTCAGTTGCACGGGGGCGACAGGTTCAATTGACTCACGACACGTATAATATGTACATACAATATGTTTTCCTAGGTATGTGGCAGTGTGGTGACCTTTTGAGGCTTTATTTTTCGCCCCAAGATCCGACGGAGGACATAAAAAGAAGTACGTAAAGCCTGGTGCTCTTCTTGGTGTTGACAACTAAAGTGCTCGTTTTTCCCACCTATGTACTGTACGAGTAGTAGTATCTGTTGTACCTGAACCACAAGTCTCCTCTCCCCTCTTCTCTGTAGTTTATTAAAGGATTAAGTGTGGGTGGTTAACGCTCAACTTTTTGCAAGCTGCGTAATACATCGGGCGCGCTTGTTCTGCGTTCCATTCATAGCCTGTATTTGTATACTACTATTAATACAACAGTGTTAAGCAAACAAACCTGTTTGGCAAGCCATTGCTAATAACCCTCCTTTACTCGCGGTCCGACGGGTATAGTGTTTTGTTGTATCTCGTTCGTTTCTTTTTTTTTCGTGGGAGTTCTTGGGGAGTTAGTTTTTTGTTTCACGTTTGTTTTCCTTTTTTATTTTTACGGTTTCTTGACTCTGGGCAGGCACCGGGGACGCTCGACTTCAGTCCCCTCCTGCGAGGCGTTCCTGACGTAGACCCATCGGTGCTGCTGCTGCTGCACCGAACGCCGTGGGCAGAAGGTGTCGCCGAGGGAGTTCGAAAAGAAGAGGCGTGCTTCGAGTGGCAAAGTTTAGGCAGGTGAGGGGAGGAGAGTCGGGTCGGGGGTCGGGTCGGGTGGTGGTGGCTGGTCTGCACATTCCGTCCGGCGACCCATGCGCGCAATAATCATAACCCTAACCCTAACCGTGATCCCCCAACCCTCGGATGCTTTGCCGTACTCCAATTCGGTTGGGTTATTAAAAATGGTTTAAAAACAAACCTCTTCAATTACACCTGACGAGCTGATTGGTTAAACAAGTGGAACCCGAAGGCGCTACGTACGTAGCCAATCACAAATTGCTTCGTTTCTTATTACTACCCAACCCACGGAAGTTACCCCTCAACCCCAAGAAAATTATCGGGGTTAAAAAAACTTTGTTCTTCTTTTCTTGTCACTTTTTTCCCCACTGCAATTTTGTTTTTTTAGGGGGTTCGGGGTTTGCTACCTGGTGTTATATAGGAAACAGACTGCAAGAAACCGAACCCCAACCTAACTCACCACAAACACCCTATAGCCCGCACCTGTATTACGTATTATGGAAAGTGTTACAGGTTTGGGCCAAATTGTGTCTCGCAGAGTGCTGTAGGCCCAGCCTCCCCCCTCAACTGCTAAAGCTCTACGTAGATACCCGATGTCCAAATTGGAATGTTGTTTGCTTAGCGATGCCTAACATGTGCGTAGCCGCTCGTGGTATTGTGTGTTCAGGGCTTCTTGGCGTATGTATGATATATACGACATTTCGTACGTAAAAACGTTTCTTGTTTTTTTTAATGTTTTTTGTTTTTTTTGTTGAGGAGTTATAAATACACCATATAGGCGTTTGCCTCTCTGCTACCGTCGCTCGCGTGCCCTGAAACATCTCACGGCGACCCGCCTCCCCCGCCCGCCCGCGACCCCACACCAGGTTCGATCTACGGGCCATGCATGATAAATAAGAAAGTACACCCCAGTCAGCAGGGAGTGGCGAGGGCCTATGTCAAAACGAGATCGGCGCGTCGCACGATTCATGTGAGTGGGCCCGCGCCCGCACGCCCCGCCCTCCGCCCCCAATCAAGCAATGTCTGCCTGGTTGGTGAAAACCCAACGTGCTCCGTCCCAGGCATTGTAGGGATTCGAGGGTCTTATGGTCATACGACTGCGGCCGTGCACGACATAAGTACACCCCCCCCCACCCCCAGTCGCCAGGCACTTGGTCGCGGGCAGATTGAAGCGATACACACCCGACCTGGCGTTATTATGGGCACAGTTATCATGGGCCGTGGGGTTTGTGGTGTCGGTGTCGTTGACTTGTGCAAAAAACACAGAACACAAAGCTGCGCTGTTTTGAAACAAACTGGAAGCGAGCTGCTCGCATTTTGTTTTTGTTTCGGCACAATACATAACAAAAATCCCACGTTTTTTTTTCCTTGATCCCCCGTGGCGCCGAAATACCACCGCCCTCGATCATCCTCGTGGTACATAGAGAGGACCCTTCTTCTTGAAAGGGATGCGTGGTTAATGGTCAAGTGATTAAGGCAAGCAACAAATGAGTACGCCCCCCCCCCCCCCCCCCCCCCCCCCCCCCCCCCCCCCCCCGCCCCCTGTCCCGAATGTTGTTGGAGGTGTCTCTATTAGCAGTAGGAGCGGTGCTCCTTCTCGAAAGGGATGCGTGGTCGATGGTAAAAGGACTAAAAGGCTAGCAACAAATGAGTACGCCCCGGAATGATCGTGTCACGTAGTGCGTATATGGCGAGGCACCCACGAGGCGGGTACATCGTATAGCCATTGCTGTCTCTGAAAGTGGCCGCACCAGAGCACACATGTTTTCCATTCGAAACTGTCATCCATTGAAAGCCCGCCTCACAGGCGGTTCTTAGCGGGATGCAGCTCTCACCCTTCATGCGACTCGCCCGACACCTCACGGCGCTTCGCGCTTTTGATGCAAGCTAGCAATGTCTGCCTGGTCGGTGAAAACCCGACGTGCTCCGTCCCGACATTGTTGGGATGCGAGGGTCTATGGTCACACAACTGCGCCCATGCATGGCATGCGGCTAATGAGTACCCCCTCCCCCCCCCCCCCCGGGTGCTCCGTTTCTCGAAAGGCAATGCGTCGTCAATGGGTCAAATGTCTAATGGCATAGTCAGCAATGAGTACGCCCCCTGTCTATGCGCCATAACAACTACCGGCCATTGCTGAAAATAGAGATAGTCCGCCCCCCCCCTCAAAACACCGGCTTCGAAAACGCCCCCCCCCCTATCAAACAGCCGAGGAGAGTGGAGTTCAAAGGGCAGCAGTTTTCCCGCCGAGCTGTCCTCCCTCCCCTACCTTTCCTCCGGACCACCGCCGCCACCCCCGACATCACCACCACCACCACCATCGACATCGACATACGCGTCGAGAACGTCTTCTTCCTTAGACAGACACGCCTCCTCCCAGTCCTCCCCGCGTGCCACGCCCGCCGACTCCGCCCCCCCCGGCGGCGGCGGTACCTCGCTCGGCGGCCGGGCGTCGCATAGACAGTTTCATGGCTCGGAAGGAGCAGCAAGAGACACGCGACAACAGCAGCAACATCAGCAGCAGCAGCAGCAGGCAGGAAAGGGGAGCCTGCGGGAGAAGATAGGAGGGGCTGTGGCGGCGTTTGGGGCGGCGGGGGGCAGCGGGGACGGGGGTTGGGGCGGCTCGTCCCCGGACGCGCAGGCCGTCACCGATGAGAGTGTTAGTTGGTGAGTGAGCCCCGTCGTTTTTTTGTGTTTCGGTTTATTCGTGTTTGTGTTTTTTGTGTTTAGCAATATGTTTTTGTACGAGCGTAGCAACCTTTTTTTTTCCTGTTTTTTTGTTGCGCCTGTTTTTGGAGGGGTGCTTATTCGTCGTTTGTTTTGCACCCTTTTTTGCTGATTTTTTGCGCCTGTTTCAGAGGAGTTTTTTTTTTTTTTTTTTTTTAACTAGATGTCGCATCTCATCTGGGAGAAGCACGACATTTTTTTTTTTTTTTTTTTTTTGTCATTCTGTCGGGGTTTTTTTGTGTTGCGCTTTATTATTGAAGGCGTTTCTTAGAGGCCGGGGGAAGGGGGCAAGGGCGCGGTCTCGTTCGAGTGATGGTTGGCATTGCTGTGGCGCAAACGGTGGGTAAAACTTTGCGAGCTGTACGAACAATCCCACACCAATGCCCGAGTAGTGCACACGCCCGGCAGATAGATCACGATCTACTGCAGTAGATAATCTACTCATACATTATGTACAGTTCCTAACCTGCCGCTGTGATACGCTGTGCAGGATCTGTGCAGTGCTGATTTTACGATTTTACCGCTCCCACCCGGGAACATGAGCTACAGACCATACAGATCATACAGATCATACAGATCATACAGATCATATAGACCATACAGGTCATACAGATCGTATATACCCTAACCCTACATGAGGACATATAAAATCCGTAAGTACGCGCGATCGAAGTATTACACTCAGCTATTAGCAAAGATGAGCTTCGACGAAATCCTCGAGCTCACAGCTGTTGTTTTTTTTTTTTAATTTTTTAAATATATCATATACCAGGTAGATAATACAGATCATATAGACCATACAGATCAAGGGATGTGTCTGCCCGAGGTGTGACACATGTTCCCACACTATTTCCAAGTCATTTTTCCCCGCTATCGGGGGTGCAGGCCTTAAGGGGTGATATGGTTCCATTCAAGGAGATAAAACCGAATCAAAAATATTCGGGGATATATTATAGGTATCCACTTGAGTAGGTTTTAAGAGAGAATGAGGCGTGTTGGTTCGTATTCTGGGCTTCTTGTTAGATGGGGTGAAAATGAAGTGCCCTTACCTTGGACCAATGGCATTCACGTGAACCATAAAAAGCAGGGCCTTCCTCGGGAAAATTCCCGATGCCAATTCCCGTGGTAAATTACCATGGACCATACCGCGGTTCCTACTGGGTAAAAAAAAAACACCGTCATTCGATTCGCCGTGGTTTTGTCTTTCTTGTGGTGCTTTTAACATTGTTTATTCGGCATTGGTTAGTTTGATATGGTTGATTTACTCGATTCCCGATTTCTTCGGGAATTTTCCCGAGGAAGGCCCTGATAAAAAGTCACCACTGAAACATGAACTACTTGTAGTACCGACATAAACAAGGCATGAAATACAAGCCCTCACAGCACAGAACAGCACAGCACCCCCCTCCCTCCCCGGATATAAAAGGAGCCTGAATCACTGATTGGCGGTCTTCGTCCCCACCTCCCGCTCTCCCCCCCCCCCCCCCCCCCCCCCCCGGGGAAAACCCCACATTCGCCGGCCTCCCACTCACGACGGTAGTTGACTTGGTGTACGTATGCTCTTATTTCCTCTCTGACCCCCCCTCAACCTTCGGTAACGTTCATACTTCACCCCATTTGGTCCCTTGCCCCGGCTGCTTCTGGCAACCTTCACTTCTATCTGCCATCACGCCGGACACCCACTGCGCATCTCTCCCCTGATTTCGTACGTACCCCTCCTACGCCCCCGACGCCCATCGGCCCTCGCGCTTCAACACCTCGGGATCAGCGCCCCCTGCCGACAGGTGCGTGGCGCCCCCAATCCTCAG